>CM035166.1:91339705-91609705 GCA_020205615.1 Panax quinquefolius
AGTACCTATTTATAGGAAAATGCTAGGACGCCAAATGAGACTAAAATAATAAAATAATATTATTATTTTATTCTCTTCTATGCACACCTTGCTTGAATCCAACTTTTCTAACTTTGCTCACCCACCCCATTTATCACATGTTTTTGAAAAATAAATAAATAAAAGAATTCAAATTCAATTTGAACACTAATTCAATTTGATTATCTTTACTCTATTTAATTCACAATAAATAGCCCTTTTATCAGAAAAATATGAATTTTATGTACATTCAATAGGAAATCGAATTCTCTACAACTTTGTAGAAGAAAGTTTTTCCAAATTCTAAACCAAAAATGTCTGAAATCCACATACGGATGATTTTTAATACCTCAATTCTGACAAAATACTAATAAAACACCTCAGCTTTAATTCATTCATTTACAACCACATAAAATATATCCATCATTTATATCCACATAAAATAAATATTTCCTTATCATATAAATGAATAACTAATTATTCACAAATAATATTACAGAATCACAATAATGACAACTAGGCCGTTCCCAAGAAAGAGGGGGCTTTCCAATAAGGATTTCTCCTTACTGACGCACAATTAGGTGATCAAACCTCTCCTTGACAGAACTTTCTAGACATTGCCAATAATTCTATCTAATAATATTATTCAAATAATATGAATTATTGATCTGATAATGGGAAATACTGTGTAGTGACAATTATTGAAACAACAATAATATAAAATATCAACGCATCAATTATTGAATCAAATAAATAAAATATTGAATAGTAATTACTGTAACAATTATTGAGTAGTGCCTTCTTACGTAAGAATCAATAATTCTAAAATATTGTGCAATACCGTGTGCTACTGTGCAACCACGCGTATTACTATATTTTAACCACCAGGTATTCCAACAGTGTTAACGGTAACGATTACACCGTTATTAATAAAAACTCAAGTTTGTTATTTTCTTCATCCGACCGTTATTCTGTTATGGGGCCCACAAATGATTGCGCCGTCGTACGGATATTCCCGACAAAAAAAATATTCCACGACTAAACGAATATTCCCCGACAAAATGAATATTTTATAACCACTTGCTTATTTTTGCAAAATTTACACATTTCACCCATAACCAAAGCATTATATCAAATTAACTCCTTATTATTTTAAGACAATAAATAGAGAAAATTCAATTTTATTTATAATAAGTTGGGGTCTTACAACCTCCCCTCCTTATGAAATTTCATCCTCAAAATTGACGTACGTACCTGGTGTTTCGAAAAGGTGAGGGTACCTCACTTTCATTTCCGATTCCAACTCCCAGGTCATTTCTTCAATAGCATGGTTCCTCCATAAAACTTTGACTTGTGGTATAACCTTTGTTCGTAGGACATGCTCTTTCCTATCCAATATCTTGACAGGTACCTCCTCGTACGTTAAATCTTCGGCTATCTCGTCTGGTTCTAACGCAATAATGTGGTTTGGATCTTTCACATATTTACGAAGCATAGATATATAAAAAACATTATGAACATGAGACATGCTTGGAGGTAATGCGAGTATATAGGCCACATTTCCTATTCGGTCAAGAATCTCAAATGGACCAATAAATCGTGGATTGAGTTTTCCTCTCTTCCCGAATCTTGTAACTCCCTTCCATGGAGCAACACGTAACAATACATGATCTCGAATATTAAATTCTACGTCCTTTCGATGAAGATCAACATAACTCTTTTGTCGATCTTGTGAGGTCTTTATACGTTGCCGGATCATTTGAATGTTTTCTGTAGTCATGCGTACTAATTTTGGTCCCAACAACGTTGCTTCACCCACCTCATCCCAACATACTGGAGAATGACACTTTCGTCCATACAACGCCTCGAATGGAGCCATGCCTATACTTGCTTGATAACTGTTGTTGTAGGAGAATTCCACCAGGGGCAAGTACTTATCCCAAATTCCTTTGAAATCTAGGACACAGAGTCTTAATAGATCTTCAAGGGTTTGAATAGTCCTTTCCGATTGCCCGTCCGTTTAAGGATGGTATGCTGAACTAAATCGTAAATCCGGGCCCATAACTTTCTGCAAGTTAACCCAAAATCGTGAAGTGAATCTTGGGTCATGATCCGAAACTATGGATACTGGCATGCCATGCAATCTCACAATCTCATTCATGTACATACGAGCAAGACATCCTAGGGAATAACCCAAATCGCATCTATACCTTGAGAAACTTTGGGAAGACCTGTAACGAAATCCATAGTAATGTGTTCCCACTTCCATTTCAGAATCTCAAGTGGTTGCAATGGACCCTTTGGCACTTGATGCTCTGCCTTTACACGTTGACAAGTTAAACACCTCGAGATAAACTTTGCGATCTCTCTCTTCATATTGCTCCACCAAAATGTATGTCGAAGATCGTGATACATTTTGGTACTCCCAAGATGGATTGCAATCGGTGTATTGTGTGCCTCCATTATGATTCTATGCTTCAAGTCAGAATCATTAGGAATGCAAAGTCTGGAGTTGACTCGAAGTATTCCTTCTTCATCGATTCTTTCTTCCGGAATAGTACCTTCTTGCACTTTCTTCATCATACGCATCAGCTCCAGGTCTGAAGCTTGAGCATCTTTAACTCTATTGATTAAAGTCGGTTCTACTCGTATGTTTGATATCATCACGTGGGTACTTGGAGCCTTTAACTCTATCTTCATCCTTTGTAAGTCATACAAAATGGGCCTTTGTGTTAACAACATTGCACTCGTACCCGCATATGATCTACTACTCAATGCGTCAGCTACAACGTTTGTTTTTCCAAGATGATATTGAATGCTATGGTCGTAATGTTTTAACAGCTCGAGCCAACGCCGTTGCCGCATGTTGAGTTCCTTTTGGATGAAGAAATATTTGAGGCTTTTAGGATCCGTATAAATCTCCACTTTCTCCCCATACAGGTAGTGTGACGCCCCCAAAATTAGGTATACATCACCCATCTTGAGTCGCCAGATACATGGTACAGAATTCAAATACAACTTAATAATACAACTGTCGTGTACAATACGACAAAACATAAACTGTGAGTTTGAATACAAATATTGTCTACTAGAGAGTATACAAACTCAAAAGGAGTCCTCATTACAATTATTATCACACTATTTCACAGAATAGTGAGGACTACTAATGCACCATCTAGGACCATCACTCTGTTCCCCGACTAGTCCCAGCTACGTTCTCATTTCCTTAAGAGAACACTGAAAGAAAGGGTGAGCTCAACTAGCCCAGTAAGAAATATTATGACTAAGATAATGCAGAATAATTTATCGTTAGCCTTCAATAGTGTTAAACTGATAAAATATAATAACTATCAAGTTTAACTACAGCGGAACAATCAATCCATTAGAAGAGTCAAGTAGGGAATAAAATCTACTATCTTCTATGATTTAAAAGGTTTTTCATCACTTTTATCATTGGGACTCGACAAATAAATAATTCACATCATCGAATCACCCCTGCACTACGGCCAAGGATATTCTTTAGTATCACGACCACAAATTATCCATGCACTACGGGTCAAGGACATTCATGTATTCATTAATGGTCATGATCATGCCAACAACTGTCCATCAATGCACTACGGGCCAATAAGGATTTTTACCACATCATTTGTAATGTTACGGTCATGATTACACCGAATAATCCCTGGTCATAATCATACCAAGTCCATCTATGCACTACAAGCCACAGATGACTTTCAACAAAATATAAACATGAGGATGATGACAATGGTATAAGAATTCAATAAAACAAGTTCAAGAATTAATTTGTCTAGGAACTGATAACGTCCAAATTGTCAACATGATACTGCTTTGTAGAGTTAAATTCAAGAATGCTCAGAAGAATATTTTCATGAAAAGATACTGGATGAAGCGCAAATATCAAGGATATTCCACTAATTTCATGGAATATAGAAGTCAAAACTTTAACCAACTGAGTATAATAAAGAATGGAATAACAAAAGAAATCACCATGTATGCGCATTGCCGATATGAACAAGTTATTCAATGAATACTAAATAACGGAACCGGTCGGTGAAATTAAATGCAAGCGGATGTTCCAATAGAATAATAAAGAATGGAATAACAATGAAATCACCATGCATGCGGTATTAGCATGTACATGTTATTCAATGAGAATACTAATAAGACGCGAAATCGGTCCGCGTAAAAGCGCGTAGACGGGATATTCCAATAATAATAATAATAAAGATGAGAACCGGTCCGCCAAAAACGCATGCATACGATATATTCCAATGAATAATAAAAGACGGAATAATAGAATAATGTCACTAAGTATAGGGTAGTCCGCGTATACTGGTTATTCTAGCAAAATAATAAACAATAAAATAACAGAAGTTCTCTTCTTGAATACAAAAGAAATAATACTCCTTACCGTAAAATAAACTGAATATAAGAGTAGGGAAGTAGCAGAATACTTTTTTATAGTTTCTTTATAATTTCTCTCTCTAGTTTTCAAAGAATTAAGTAAGAAATAATGAAGGAATGAGCTTCTATTTATAGAAGAATGGACTGCATAGTAACTAATTCATGAATGGTCCAGATTGATTTACTTTTAATCGGACGGTCCATAAAATATTCTAATAAAATAAACCTTTTAAATAAAATATATTATATATATAATGATAATAATTGTACTCCCTTCCGACCATGCAATCCATCGGTTTCTTCCCCCTCCCCAAATGTCAATCCTCACATACTAAATATATATATTATATACACCACCACTCAAATCATCTCTTTCTTTTTTTTTCTTCTTTACTACCCGTAAACCCCTCCCCCCATTATTCAACTTCCATCACCATCACACACACACACACACACACACACATATATATATATATATAATAATAATAATCATAATAACTTATATAAATAAAACTGAGATAACTTCTACCTACAGTTTAAAAAATAAGTAAATGGGGAGTTCAATTAACAAGTAAAATTTACAACAATAACTTCATAAAAAAATCCTCTCAATATTTTTAACAACATTTATCATCATTATTATTATTCACAATATTAATCGACCAGGTCGTTTCCAGGAAAGAGGGGGCTTTTCAATAAGGATTTCTCCCCATTGGCGCAATTGATTAGGTGACCAAACCTCTCCTTGTGTAACTTCTGACATCGTTAATATTGCAAATAATAATATTAATAACTTTGTCGTCCCAATTATTGATTTAATAATATATAAAATATTAACAATAATTGAATCAAATAACGTGAGATATTATGCAAGAACTATTGTAGCAATAATTGAACAAAACCGAGTGACTTCTCACGTAAGCATCAATAATCAATACGTGTGTACTATCTTTGTAACTACGCCAGACATCTTGTACTTTTAACACCGGTGTTGTTTCAATAGTTAACAGTAAAACTTCCGCCGTTATTTTCATAAAGTATTTTTGTCATTTTCTCAATCCTACAATAATTCCATTGTGGGGTCCACCAATGATTGTGCCGTTGTACAAATATTCCCTGTTAAAATGAATATTCCCCGACCAATCGAATATTATATAACAACTTGCGTACTTTGAAAAATTTATAAATATTACCCACAACTATAACATTAAATCAAATTTACTCCATAATATTCAAAAATAATATTTATAGAAAATTCATCTTTATTTATAAAAGTTGGGGTCTTACAACCTCCCCTTCTTATGAAATTTCGCCCTCAAAATTAGGGTACGTACCTGGTAATGTTAAGAGGTAAGGAAAACTTGATTTCAATTCCGATTCTAACTCCCAAGTCATTTTCTCAACATCGTGGTTTCTCCACAAAACTTTGACTTGAGGTATAACCTTGAGCGTAGAATATGTTCCTTCTTATCCAAGATTTGAACAGAACCTCTTCATACGCCAAATCTTCCGTTATTTTGTCCTAGTTCTAACTCAATAATGTGGTTCAGGTCTTTCACATATTTACGTAACATGGATATATGAAAAACGTTATGAACACGAGACATACTTGGCGGTAAAGCGAGTCTGTAGGCCATATTTTCTACTCGATCGAGGATTAAAAATGGGCCGATGAATCGAGGATTGAGTTTTCCTTTCTTTCCAAATCTCGTAACTCCTTTCCATGGAGCAACACGTAACAACAGATGATCTCCTATATCGAATTCCACGTCTTTTCGATGAAGATCAACATAACTCTTTTGTCGATCTTGTGAGGTTTTTATACGTTGTCGGATCATTTGAATCTTTTCTGTAGTCATACGTACCAACTCCGGTCCCAACAAAGTTGTTTCTCCCACCTCATCCCAGCATACTGGAGAATGACACTTTCTTCCATACAACGCTTCGAATGGAGCCATGCCAATACTTGCTTGATAACTGTTGTTGTAGGAAAACTCCACCAATGGTAAGAACTTGTCCCAACTTCCCTTGAAATCAAGGACACAGAGTCTTAATAGATCTTCAAGAGTTTGAATAGTCCTCTCCGACTGTCCGTCCGTCTGAGGATGATATCTTAGAGCTAAATCGTAAAATCTGTGCCCATAGATTTTTGCAAACTAACCCAAAATCGTGAAGTGAATCTTGGGTCTCGATCAGAAACTATGGATACCGGCATACCATACAGTCTTACAATCTCGTTTATGTACATACGAGCAAGACGTTCAAGTGTATAAGTTTCTCGTATCGGTAAGAAATGAGCAGACTTGGTTAATCTATCAACAACGACCCAAATCGCATCTATACCCTGAGAAACCTTAGGAAGACCGGTAACGAAATCCATGGTAATGTTCTCCCACTTCCATTCTGGAATTTCAAGTGGTTGCAATGGGCCTTTTGGTACTTGATGCTCCTCTTTAACTCGTTTACAAGTTAGACACCTTGAGATAAACAACGATATCTCTCTCTTCATATTGCTCCACCAAATTGTATGACGAATATCATGATACATTTTGGTACTCCCAGGATAGATCGCAAACGGTGTGTTGTGCACCTCCATCATGATTTTATACTTTAAATCAAGGTCATTAGGAACACAAAGTCTGGAGTTGACTCGAAGTATTCCTTCTTCATCGATTCTTGCTTCCGGCATAGTACCTTCTTGCACTTTCTTCCTCATACGCATCAACTCCAGGTCTGTAGCTTGAGCAGCTTTAACTTTATCAATTAAAGTCGGTTCTACTCGTATATTCGCCATCATCACATGGGTCCCTGGAGACTTTAACTCTATCTTCATCCTTTGCAAGTCACACAAAATGGGCCTTTGTGTTGACAATATCGCACTCGTACTTGTATATCATCTTCTACTCAATGCGTCAGCTATCACGTTTGCTTTTCCAGGATGGTATTGGATGGTATTATCATAATCTTTCAACAGTTCAAGCCAACGTCGTTGTCGCATGTTGAGTTCCTTTTGAGTGAAGAAATATTTGAGGCTTTTATGATCCGTAAAGATCTCCACCTTCTCCCCATACAAGTAATGCCTCCAAATTTTAAGTGCGAAAACAATAGCTGCTAACTCTAGGTCATGAGTAGGACAATTTCTCTCATATTCTTTGAGTTGTCTTGAGGCATAGGCTATGACTTTCCCATGTTGCATGAGAACACATACCAACCCTTTGCTCAAGCATCATCAGTAGATGACAAATCCGTCCGAGCCGGATGGTATTGTCGTAACAGTCTTTGAAATGAGTCTACTCTTGAGTTCTTGAAAACTCTTCTCATTCTTCACTCTAACCAACTTTGTATCTTTCCGAGTCACCGAGTTAATGGAGTAGCTATTCGAGAAAATCCTTCCACGAATCTCCGATAATAACCAAACTAAGTCGAAAAGCTACGATTTCTTGATCATTGATTTAGGTTGCTCCCAGCTTTAAATTGCTTCAATCTTTGCCGGGTCAACTGATATTCCATGACTTGATACTACGTGCCCAAGGAATGCTACTTCCTCAAGCCAGAACTCACATTTCTTCAACTTGGCATAAAGCTTGTACTCACGAAGCTTTTGGAGTACCAGCCTCAAGTGTTGCCAATGATCTTCACGGCTTTTGGAAAAAATAAGGATGTCATCAATAAAGACGACCACAAAGTGATCCAAATATTCCTTGAATACTCGGTTCATCATAACCATGAAGGCAACAGGAGCATTAGTCAATCCAAAGGACATGACTAGGAATTCATAATGCCCGTACCGAATTCTGAAAGCCGTCTTTGGAATCTCATATGTTCTAATCTTCAATTGGTGATATCCGGAACGAAGATCAATCTTTGAAAAGAATTTGGCTCCTTGCAACTGGTCAAACAGGTCATCAATACATGGCAATGGGTACCTATTTTTGATGGTGACATGATTCAACTCCCGATAATCAATACAAAGTCGCATACTCCCATCTTTCTTCTTCATGAATAGAACAGGAGCACCCCAAGGAGACGTACTAGGACGAATGAAACCAATGTCTAACAATTCTTGCAATTGGGTCTTTAACTTCTGAAGTTCAATAGAAGCCATTCGATATGGGGCTTTGGAAATGGGTTTTGTACCGGTATCAAATAAAGTATAGACTTCACTAGAGTTTATGATAAGCTTACCCGTGATGACCTCATTCGGGTTCCTTGCTTTCTAGGAGGTCACAACAAATACTCTCCCTTGCACTATCAGCTTTGACTTTTCTGGGACAGTCTTTGGTGCCTCCATCCTAGCTGAACTTGTCTTCGGTGAAGGACAAAATTGGGCTAAGTGACCTTCTCTTCCATAATTATAACATGCTTTGGACAGCATCGCGCAGTTTGGACTGATGTGTCCCTCCTGTAAGACCCTAACTTTTATAAAGAAAGATGAATTTTCTATAAATATTATTTTTGAATATTATGGAGTAAATTTGATATAATGTTATAGTTGTGGGTAATATTTATAAATTTTGCAAAGTAAGTAAGTTGTTATAAAATATTCATTTGGTCGGGGAATATTATTTTTGTCGGGGAATATTCGTAGGACGACACAATCATTGGTGGACCCCACATCGGAATTATTGTTGGATTGAGAAAACGACAAAAATACTTTATGAAAATAACGGCGGAGGTGTTACCGTTAAAACCTGTTGAACTACACGTAGTAAAAGTACAATGTACTGGCGTGGTTGCATAGTAGCACAAGATTGATTATTGATGCTTATGTGAGAAGTCACTCACCTATACTCAATTATTGCTTTCGATAATTCTTTGCATCATATCTCTTATATTATTGATTCAATTATTGTCATAGTATCATCTCATAATATGTTATATTATTAAATCAATAATTGAGACGACAAGTTATAAATGATTAATAATTGTTGAAAGATTAAATATGTGTTGATTAAAAATAAAATTATTTGTGGTAATATTTATTCAATCCTTGATGTATATAAAGAGTCTATTATGAGACGTTTGTGGTAAGTTTGGTTATTTTATGGGGGGGCTATATGTCATCATCTAAGAGTCTCTTCGTCAATAGTAATTACCTTCGTCAATAGTATTTACCTTCGTCAATAGTAATTACCTTCATCAATAGTAATTACCTTCGTCAATAGTAACTACCTTTACCAGACGTCAAACCACTTGCCATTTCATATTATAGGCGTCGAACAAATTGTCGTTTTACATTACAGGCGTCAAACCACTTTTCTTTTCATATCACCAGTCGTCAAGCCACTTGCCTTTTCATATTTCAAGTGCTAAGCTAGAAATCTTCTATAAATAGAGGCCTAGTGCTTCATTATTTTTCACGAATTCATTCAAGCTATAGAGAGAGAAAGTATAGAAAGAATAAGAGAGAAAGAAGAAGAGTATTTTGTTACTACACTACTGCAGTATTCAATCTACTACTAATGTAAGGGGTGTTATTCTTTCTTATTCATGAAGAGAACTGTTGTTATTCCATTGCTTATTATGCAGTTGGAATAACTGGTATACGCGGTTTACCCTATACTTGGCGACATTCTTCTATTATTCTCGTTGGAACATCCATGCGTGTGTTTTACACCGACTGGTTCCGCCTCTTTATTATAATTACATTGGAACATCTTGTTCGTGTGTTTTACACCGGACTGGTTCCGTCTTTATTATTATTATTCTGTTGGAACATCTTGTCTGTGTGTTTTACACTGGACCTGGTTCCATCTTTATTATTCTGTTGGAACATCCTGTCGGTGCAAATTTTACCTGACCTGGTTCCGTTATTATTATTCTGTTGGAATAACCTGTCTATGCGAAGTACCACATGCATGAGGATTTCTTTTGTTATTCCATTCTTTATTATACTCAGTTGGTTAAAGTTTTGACTTCTATACTCCATGAAATTAGTAGAATATCCTTGATATTTGCGCTTCATCCAGTATCTTTTTGTGACACCCCCAAAATTAGGTATACATCACCCATCTTGGGTGGCCAGATACATGGTACAGAATTCAAATACAGCTTACTAATACAACTGTCGTGTACAATACGACATAACATAAACTGTGAGTTTGAATACAAATATTATCTACTAGATATTATACAAACTCAAAAGGAGTCCTCATTACAATTATTATCACACTATTTCACAGAACAGTGAGGACTACTAATGCTATCCTCTTGACCATCACTCCATTCCCCGACTCGTCCCAGCTATATTCTCATTTCCTGAAGAGAACAGTGAAAGAAAGGGTCAGCTCAACTAGCCATTAAAAGAGTCAAGTAGAAAATAAAATCTACTATCTTTTATGATTTAAAAGGTTTTTCATCATCATATCATCGAGACTCGACTTTTAATAAATATTCCACATCATTAAATCATCCTCGCACTACGTGCCAAGGATATTCTTTAAGTATCACGACCACGAATTATCCATGCACTTTCTGAGCCAAAGATAATCGTGTTTTTTCATCAACTAGTCCCGATCATGCCCTAAAACAATTCATCTTTTTCTCTCAAATTTGAGAGAATCCATAGCCATAATCATACCAAAAATTGTCCATCAATGCACTACGGGCCAATGAGGACTTTTAATTTTCACATCATTTATAAACTTTATAAAGTAAATTAAAATATACTTTATATTTTAATATTAAAATAAACCTTTTATTTTAAAATTAAAATAAACTTTTATTTTAATTATATAATAATTAAGGATAATATATATATATATATATATATATATATATATAACTATATATATATATATATAATAACCGTATATATATATATATATATATTACGTTAACATATATATATAAATATATATAATCATTTCCAAAATAATCCATGGAAAACTTTCAGGATGGCCACGTGACTTTTCAAAGAAGAATGACTATTATCAAATCACCTTGCTCCTGTACATTGAATATATCATATATATATAACTCATTTGACCACGTGAATGCTTCCCTTTTTTTTTTTTGACTTTTACAACTACATGCTAACCACGTTATCAGGATTAACATGTGATAGAAAAAAAATACGGATTTCGCGGATAAAGTTTCAAAAAAAAAAAAATGGTTTCGTAATTTTTTTTTTATTTATAAAATAAATTTCACACAACGAAATTATGCCCAATTAAATTGTTCTAAACACATATCAATATACATATCAAATAAAACAATTAATAATTTGCAAAAAGGTTTGGCTCTGATACCACTATTAGGTTTGTAATATTCATGAACGCAATCAAATTATAAAATTAAGCGGAAGCGAGATAAATCAGAGTTTAAAAACTTACAAACCATATACCCGGATCACCCTTTATGCACAATTATTAATTAAACGAAAAGATAAAGAATAAAATCATACCCTTGAAGATCGAGCTTCCTCAGGTACAAGTTCACCTCCAAATCCTTTCGTGTTCAACTTGAATCCACCGGGGTTTTGTTCCTTCCTTTGATCAACGTTAGCTACCCATATGTTTGGCCTCTAGAGGTGATCCACCAAGGAATAATAATGAATTCAAGAAGATGGTGTATTTGGCTCAAACCCTAGTTTTCTATCTCTATAGAAAAGGGCACTCTCCAACAAATTGGAATTATGTCGTTGTAAAAGTCAACAACCCCTTCACCCATAATAAGACTCCTCTTATTAATAGATGTGGGCAACCCACCTTAACAATTAAGGAATTGGGTTTTTTTAATTAATTAAATTCTTTTAATTAATTAAGCTCCCTAATCTTATTAGGGATAATTAATTAAACTCTTTTAATTAATTTAACCTCCTAATCTTATTAGGAATAAATGAGAGTACTTATATTAAATTAATTCCTAAACTCTTTTAGAAATTAAAATAATAATAATTGTAATAATATTAATAAGACTCTCTTATTAATTTATATTTAATATTTCTAAAATATTAAATAATAAATATTAAGCTATTTAATTTATTTTATCACCATAGATTAAATTAAATATACATAACATATTATTACGATTATGCCATTAACTTCTTAAATAATTATTCTTCCTTTTATGGTGTGACCTTTTAGGTTCTCCATATTAAACCTATTGTGAATAAATCAATTAGAACAATTCTAATCTTATTTAAATAAATAAATTAAATAATTAATTTATTTAAATAAATAATATTTATTCTACAATAGGGATAAGCCTCCCTAGCGATCAACGACTTTCCGGATAATATAGATTTCAACATTAATCATAAAAGAACCTTTGAGTAAATAGTTACCGCATAATTCAATCCTTTCACCATACAATGTCCCAATTAAATATAAGACATGGAATTACCATCGAGTCTTATTTTATTTAATTATATGTATTTCGATTCTTAAATACATAACTCCAAATAATGCAAATTAGAAACTCCTTTCTAATTTCATTCTCGCCGCCAAGGACTACTTTGGGTTGTCATTTATCGAATCACATAGGACATTTCTCTTCTTTTATTAGAAGTGGTAGATTCTTTATCGATCATACATTATCTCCATGTACAACTTATTATACCCAAACATACCCTTTGATATACCCTAAGGGTCTTAAGGAATAAGTCAAAGTATAACTCATCATACACAAGATACTATGATGATCTCAAGTCCAAGGATTACTTGTACTACTATCACTACAGAATTCCTATTGACAGCAAATAAAACTCCATTAGGTATTCCTTAGCGAGCCACGCTCAAAGTGAACTTATTCTCTAATAAGCACCTACATACTTGCTTTAGAGTCTCCACAGAAATGATCATGAGATCAATCATCCTCATCCAATGAGCAAGCAACGTATGTACCAATCTATCCGAATTTACTAATCCCCAATTTAGTAATCCAACGATTGAGAACTATTTTAGTTTTAAGTTTTCTAAGAATTTAGATCTCATTAGAATGATCATCATCATTATTCTAAAAGCATTGCTTAAAACTATGGGTTTATCACATATTAAAAAAAATAGCATCATGTAGATAATTAAAAGCCTTTAATAAATTAATACTTTTTATTAATAAATGAATAAGATTGTTACAAAGTATATGCTTTATCATCAAACATGATTGGCTTGTGTGCATACTACTTTCAAAAACTTTAACCAACTGAGTATAATAAAGAATGGAATAACAAAAGAAATCACCATGCATGCGGTGCTTGCATGATAAAGTTATTCAAATCGAATAATAATAACGGAACCAGTCGAGCAAAATTTGCACCAAGCAGGATGTTCCAACAGAATAATAAAGACGAGCCAAGTCCTGTAAAACACACGAGCGGAGGATGTTTTAACGAGAATAATAATAAGATTTTAACTAGGTCCTGTAAAACATCTGATGAATGTTCCAACGGAATAATAATAAAGATCAACCAGTCCTGTGTAAAACACACAGATGTGATGTTTCAATGAATAATAGAAGAATGTCACCAAGTATAGGGTGATCATGGCGTAATGCAAAGTTATTCCAATGTAATAATAAGAAATGGAATAACAACAGTTCTCTTCATAAATAAGAAAGAATAACACCCCTTACCGTAAAATAATACTTGATATAAGAGTAGTGAAGTAGCAGAAAACTTTTCTTCTATCTCTCTATAGTCTCTCTCTATAGTTTCTCTCTCTAGAGTTCAGTGAATTCGTAAGAAAATAATGAAGGAATGAGCTTCTATTTATAGAAAAATGGAATGCATAGTAACTAATCCATGAACGGTCCAGATTGATTTACTTTAATCTGACGGTCCATATTTAAAGAAAAATCTTTTAAATAAAATATAATATATTCTATTTATATAAAAAGATTTTTACTATGCAAACACTATGTGGGCACTATGCAAACACTATGCATAATAAAATATAATATATTCTATTTATAGAATAACTTTAATAAAGTATTCTGTTTTATATAAAAGATGTTTCTATTATATTACGTGAATAATACTGAATAAAACAAAACTTCTAAATCAACAATAATTGAATCAAATAATGTGAGATACTATCGCAAAGAACTATTGTAGAAAGATAATCGAACAAAAGCGAGTGACTTCTCACATAGATATCAATAATCAATACCGGTGTACTTACTTATCAACGCAACGACATCAGATTTTTTACTATCGAGTAGTTCAACAAGATCAACGGTAAAACTTTCGCCGTTATTTTCAATAAAATATTTTTGTCGCTTTTCTCAATCCGATGATAATTTCGTTCATGGGGTCCACTAATGATTGTGCCGTCAGTATGAATATTTCTGTTTAAAACGAATATTCCCCACCCAATCGAATATAATATGACAACTTGCATACTTTGCAAAATTTATAAATATTACCCACAACTATAACATTATCTCAAATTCACACCATAATATAAAAAAAATTATTTCGAGAAAATTAATTCTTTATTCATAAAATCTGGGGTTTCACAATCTCCCCTCCTTATGGAATTTCGCCCTCGAAATTTACGACGCATTCTGGTATCTTAGAAACGGTGAGGATACCTTGACTTCATTTCAGATTCTAACTCTTGAGGTATAACCCTTGAGTGTTGGATACGATTCTTCTTATCCAAGATTTTAACACGAGATCTCATACGTTAAATCATCTGCTATCTCGTCCGATTCTAAATTAATAATGTGGTTCGGGTCATCCACATATTTACGTAACATCGATACGAAAAAAAAAGTCCTGAACACGCAACATACTTGGCGGTAAAACGAGTCTATAGGCCACAGTTCCTACTTCATAGAGGATTTCAAATGGGCCAATTAAATCGAGGGTTAAGATTTCCTTTCTTCGTCGATTCTTGCTTCTAGAATAACGCCATCTTGAACCTTCTTCTTCACATTCATCAGCTCTGAGTATGTAGCTTGAGCGGCTTTAACTTTATCAAATAAAGTCGATTCTACTCGTATATTCGTTATCTTCACTTGGGTTCCTAGAGTCTTTAACTCTATCTTCATCATTTGTAAGTTGTACGAAATGGGCCTTTGTGTTAACAACATCGCACTCGTAAACGCATACGATCTTCTACTCAACGCGTCAGCTACCACGTTCGCTTTCCCACGATGGTATTGAATGGTACGATCGTAATCTTCAACATCTTGAGCCAACGTATTTGGCGCATATTACGTTCGTTTTAAGTAAAGAAATATTTGAGGGTTTTAGAAATGGGTTTTGTACTGTGGTCAATACAAAATTTGATTTCACGCTCTAGGGGTAGGCTAGAAAGTCTTCATGAATACGTCAAGAAATTTATTAACAATAGAAATATCATTCAAAACTGTTACTCTCATCCAAGACTTGGATAGTACGTCATATTGATACCAACTATGACTTCTATCCCTTAACCTAGATAGCACCTCACAATGATACCTATCAACTTGTCATCGTCATTCACGACGTCGCCTCTGAAGTCGGCGGTGCATTCCACACCAGGAAGTCATCAATAAAAGGATCGGGGCTCTTTACTTATGGCTTGATATGACAATGATTGAATTTAGTGGTTTGGTTGCTTGAATTCGCATAATAGGTTGGTTAGGAATATGAAAGCTATCAACCTTACGAAAAACATGATGAGTAGTTAACCAATAGTTTCAAAAAAAAACCACATCAAAGGCAAGTATTTTCAAGGAGATAAGATCGACAGGTAACGTGAAAGTGTCGATTTGAATTAAACAAGATTTATAAACAGTGGAGGTAACGAAGGTTTCTCCCAATGGAGTTTCAATAGATAAATCAAAGTTTAACTTCCCCGGAGTTAAGTACAAACATTGAACACAACTAGGTAAAATAAAAGAGTGAGTAGAATCGATATCTAACACGGTATAGACTTCGTAAGAGCTTATGATTAACTTACCCGTGATAATTTTATTCAGGTTCCTTGTCACGAGAAAAAAAACGCTCTCTCTTAAACTACCGGCTTTGGCTTGTCTAGGACATCCTTTGGCATCACTATCCCAGTTGGACTTGACTTCACCATGCAATAAAATTGAGCTAGGTGACCTTCTCTTCCGCAATTAAAACACGCTTTGGATTGTTGCGTACAGTTTGGACGGATGTGTCCCTCTTGTCCGCATTTGAAACATAAGATCGATGGGCGTTCTTCTTCCTCCAAACGCGGTCTTTGGTGCCGACGCCTTCACGCCATTATTGAACCTTCTCTTTTAAAATGTCCATTCTTATTATCTTGGCCATGATTACCACCGAAATGGTTACCATTCTTGGCATGATAATATCCCCACAATGGTTATTGTTGTTCATGACCGCTACCACCAGGGTATGATTATTATCGTGTTGTTGGTCGTTGCCTTTTGGTTGTCTTTGACTCATTATCGCGCTCCAATAACTGAGCCCTATTCACAACATCTGAATATAAACAAAGTTTGTGAGAAATGAGGTATTGACGTATATCGGGTTTCAAACCTCGCAAAATATTCACGCTATTCGCTCCTCATTATCGACCAAATGGGATGCAAACCGGATAACTCCGCAAACTTAGCCTCGTCTTCGCGACACGATCATATTGTTTTGCTCGAACAATGAATTCTACCTCCTTCATGTGATTTAATACTTTCGAAAAAGTACTTGTCATTGAATAATTCTTGAACTTCTCCCAAGACATCTTGAGTGCATCGGTCAAGTACGCGTTTCTGATTCCCACCAATGATCTCCTTTTTCACGCAAACATAAAGGTGGTGAATGGAACCTTTTGCTCCTCCCGAGCATTCCAAGACATCAAATATCTTGGTAATCTTCTTTATCCATGTCTCTGCCTTAAGTGGTTCTGGCTTTCCCAAAAACTCCGGTGGTCCCAGCTCCTTGAACTGCTTAGCGGTGACCAACCGTGGGTTACCATTGTTTCCACCTGCATTATGGATGAGGCGCCTTCGCCATTGTTGTTGCATGAATTGCTCCTTAAACTGCTTAGCAGTGACCGCCCGAGAGTTATCAGTATTTTTACCTGCATTTTGGATAGGAGCATCCTTCGCCTGTTGTTGCATGAATTGCATAAAGCCTCTGACCATCCCATCATTCACCATTTCATCGGTGTTATTATTTTCATGAGGAGTATTGTCCTCTGGTTGTACATTATCCTGATTATTGATCTGTGGAGACTCAACGGTCTCCTGTGCTCCATTGATAATCTCAACATTCTCGGATGCCATTTTCAAACACTCCCACAAAACAAGGGTTAATTAACATATCACATATTATCCCTATACTTTGACCGACCAATTAAATACCAAATAAACTTAGGTAGGTCATACTTAGCGCGAAGAATTCCCGCCTCTCCCTCCTAGTTCTTATCTCACATCTTAGCTGGGATCATAACCCTAAGCTTTGATACCAACTGTGACGCCCCCAAAATTAGGTATACATCACCCATCTTAGGTCGCCAGATACATGGTACAGAATTCAAATATAACTTACTAATACAACTGTCATGTACAATACGACAAAACATAAGCTGTGAGTTTGGATACAAATATTATCTACAAGAGATTATACAAACTCAAAAGGAGTCCTCATTACAATTATTATCACACTATTTCACAGAATAGTGAGGACTACTAATTCTATCCTCTGGACCATCACTTCGTTCCCCGACTCGTCCCAGCTATATTATCATTTCCTGAAGAGAACAGTGAAAGAAAGGGTGAGCTCAACAAGCCTAGTAAGAAATATTATGACTAAGATAATGCAGACTAAATTATCATTAGTCTCCAACAATGTTAAACTGATAAAATATAATAGACATCAAGTTTAACTGCAGCGGAACAAGCAATCCATTAAAAGAGTCAAGTAGAAAATAAAATCTACTATCTTTTATGATTTAAAAGGTTTTCATCATCATTATCGCCGAGACTCGACTTTATAAATATTCCACATCATTAAATCATCCCTCGCATCTACGGGCCAAGGATATTCTTTAGTATCACGACCACGAATTATCCATGCACTTCAGGTGCCAAAGATAATCGTGTTTTCATCAACTATCCTGATTATGCCATAAAACAATTCATCTTTGCTCCTCGTCAAGAGAATCCATAGCCATAATCATACCAAAAATTGTCCATCAATGCACTATGGGCCAATGAGGACTTTTAATTTTCACATCATTTGTAACATTACGGTCAATGATTATACCAAATAATCCTGGGTCATAATCATACCAAGTCCATCTATGCACTACAGGCCACGATGACTTTCAACATAACATAAACATGAGGATGATGACAATGATATAAGAATTCAATTAAACAAGTTCAAGAATTAATTTGTCCATGAACCAATAACGTCAAAATTGTCAACATGATATTGTTTTGTAGAATAAAATTCAAGAATGATCAGAAGAATATTTCCATGAAAAGATACTGGATGAAGCGCAAATATCAAGGATATTCTACTAATTTCATGGAGTATAGAAGTCAAAACTTTAACCAACTGAGTATAATAAAGAATGGAATAACAAAAGAAATCACCATGCATGCGGTACTTCGCATAGACAGGTTATTCCAACTGAATAATAATAACGGAACCAGGTTAGGTAAATTTTGCCAAGCGGATGTTCCAACAGAATAATAAAGATTTTAACCAGTCCTGTAAAACACATGCATACATGATGTTCCAATGAATAATAGAAGAATGTCACCAAGTATAGGGTAGACCGCGTATACAGGTTATTCCAACAAAATAATAAGAAATGGAATAACAACAGTTCTCTTCATGAATAAGAAAGAATAACACCCCTTACCGTAAAATAATACTTGATATAAGAGTAGTGAAGTAGCAGAAAACTTTTCTTCTATCTCTCTATAGTCTCTCTCTCTATAGTTTCTCTCTCTAGAGTTCAGTGAATTCGTAAGAAAATAATGAAGGAATGAGCTTCTATTTATAGAAAAATGGAATGCATAGTAACTAATCCATGAACTGTCCAAATTGATTTACTTTAATCTGACGGTCCATATTTAAAGAAAAATCTTTTAAATAAAATATAATATATTCTATTTACAGAATAACTTTAATAAAGTATTCTGTTTTATATAAAAAGATATTTTTATTTTATTACGTTAATAATACTGAATAAAACAAAACTTCTAAATCAACAATAATTGAATCAAATAATATGAGATATTATCGTTAACTATTGTAGCAATAATCGAACAAAATTGAGTGACTTCTCACATAAATATCAATAATCAATACCGCATGCTACTTACGCAACAACGCAGAGACATTACTATACTTTACTACCGAGTAGTTCAACAAAGATCAACGGTAAAACTTTCGTAGTTATTTTCAATAAAATATTTTTATCATTTTCTCAATCCGGACAATAATTCCGTTATGGGGTCCACTTAATGATTGTGCCATCGTCATTTAATATTTCTGTTTAAAACGAATATTCCCCGACCAATCAAATATAATATGACAACTTTCATACTTTGCAAAATTTATAAATATGGAAACTCCGCACCTCAGTCGGCGTTTTCGATTGTTCCCAATTCATTACTGCTTCCACCTTCGCTGGATCCACTGAAATCCCCTCTTGGTCAATGACATGACCTAAAAACTGCACCTTTTCCAGCCAAAATTCACATTTGGTGAATTTTGCATATAACTTCTCCTTTCTTAGCGTCTCCAACACTAATCTTAAGTGTTTGGCATGATCTTCTGGCGTCTTAGAATAGACTAGGATATCATCGATAAACACCACGACGAACTTGTCCAAATATAGTTTGAACACTCTGTTCATCATATCCATAAATGCAGCTGGTGTATTCACAACCCAAATGACATCACCGAAACTCAGAATGACCATAACGAGTCCTCGAATGCGCCTTTGGTACATCTTCCTTCCTAACCTTCAATCGATGATACCCGTCCGCAAATCTATTTTAGAAAAATACTTTGCCCCTTTTAATTGATCAATGAGATCATCGATCCTGGGAAATGGGTATTTATTCTTTATCGTTAACTTGTTCAACTCCAGATAGTCGATACAAAGCCTTAACGATCTGTCTTTCTTCTTGACAAACAACACCGGTGCTCCCCACGGAGAAACACTTGGTTGAATGTACTTCTTGTCCAATAGTTCTTGTAGTTGAACCATTAGTTCTTTTATTTCCACCGGCGCCATACGGTACGGTGCCCTTGAGACCGGTGCCATTCCTGGCACAGTGTCTATCACAAATTCGATCTCCCTATCCAGCGGTAAATCCGATAACTCACTTGGAAATACATCCATGAATTCGTTTACTATTGGTATTTGTTCCATGGTTGCTCCCACTCTCTGGGTATCAACAACATGGCATAGGTAACCTACACAACCCTTTCTTAAAAGTTTTCTAGTTTGTGTCATCGTAAGGCAACACGGACGTCCCGGCAATTTACTATCGTAAAATACTACAGGAGGTTGCTTCAACGTCCTAATGCTCACACATTTCTTTTGGCAATCTATAATTGCCCCATGGTTAATCAACCAATCCATCCCGAGAATTACGTCGAATTCTCCTAACTTTATCGGTATTAAATCTACCGATAACTTATAACCACGTACTTCTACGCAATAACTCCTATGAATATCTTCAACAATAATTATCTCTTCGTTGCTACCTTAATGTTCAAAGGTACAGGCAATTTTTTGGGAAATAATTCTAATCGTCGAGCAAAATCACATGCTTTAAACGAACAAGTAGCACCCGAATCAAATAGCACGTATCCATTCATATTGTTGATCGGAATAATACCTGCAACTACATCCCCTGATGCCACCGCATCTTGGACCGTCATATTAAAAGTACGGGCCATTGATTTCCCAGGCTGAGCTAGACCACTAATAGCTAACTTCCCGCTATTAGGTCCCTTATTTCCTTTTATCCCCTTCTTCGGGTAGTTCTTTGCTATGTGGTCAGTTGATCCACATATAAAGCATCCGTGATTCTTCTTCAGATTGGGAAAGTTAGGCAAAATATGCCCTTCCTGTCCACAATTATAACATACCACCTTACCTTTGAGACAGACTCCTAAGTGAGTCTTCCCGCAGGTTTTACAGGCCTCCATCCTCCTCTTGGAGTCCCCTTATTTTGCTCCGGTATTCCCAGAGTTAAATCCCTTCCTCTTCTGACCGTCGCCACTTCCACTGGATCTCTCGGTCTTGGTTCCTCCATCAACCCTGCCTTTGGTCTTCTTATCTTTGTGGTACTGGCTAAGAGCCTCATTCCCACCTTCGAAAATTATTACCTTTTCTAGTATGGTTCCAAAGGAAGTACTTTGGAACACGTAGATTCTTCGCTATAGAACCGTGGTTTCAAGCCCCTTTCGAACCTTCTAGCCTTTCTCACTTCAAAGTCCACTTGATGTGGAGCTTAATCGTGCCGATTCATTAAACTTGGCAAGATATCTGGGAACTGTCATATCCCTTGTCTCAATTCTGAAACCTCATCTCCATCCTCCTCAGATACTGTGGGAAAATAGTTCTCAAGAAAATCTCCTTTAACCTCTCCCACGTTAGGTTCCCTATATCTACTACCTAGCTTTGATTTGCCTCCCACCGTAAGTTGGCCTCTCCTTCATCAAATAGGTTGCAAAGGCAACCTTTGACCTCCTCAACATTTGCTATTACAAATGCTTTCTCCATTTCTTTTACCCATGTCCTGGCTTCTATAGGTCCGTAGTTCCTTGAACTTCTACGGACCTACACTTTTGAAATCCTTAAAAGTAGTAGCTCAGATTACTCTGTGAATTACGTACACATTAGCCCTCGTTTATTAAATGCACTAGTTAAAAGATTAACGAACTCCCGCATTGATTAATCGGACCACCCTCCTATTGGTTAACATTAGTGCCTCGATTTCGTTGTCCTTCATGATTTTGTCATTAAGAAAACAACACATCATTATTACTTTATTCTTGTTAGTTTGTTATTATTTGTAATAAAACAACAACTCATACTCATTACTCAACATATTTCATAAAAATATTTATATTGATTCATAACTTGTAGTATAACACTACATTGTTTACATTACTCAGCCTTAGCTGATTACATTTCCATCCCGCAATTACTTTCCAAAAATTGGGATTTACAAAAGACTACCCTTTGTTATACAAAAGAGGGTTTTACGTCACTACTAGATACATATTATTTACATATCTATTCTATTCTAGCTATTGCTAGATTACGTCTGCCGTAAGGCATTCTCAAAATCTGCTCTGACCAAATTAGCAATAACATCTCTACTGATGGTATGACGGGTCTGTCCTGCTTCTACCGATATCCACTACACTGCGTCATTGAAATCTACATGAGAACTCCTATGAATATAGGACATCCTCTCCAACTTCCGCTTCTTAGTCTTTAGCTCCTCGCTGAGCTCAAAGACTTCACCTCTCAAATCTCGGACTTTGTCCATAGCTAGGACTCTATCATCGTGCTCCTCTTCCCACATTCCTTCCATACTAGTCTTATCCTCACGGACAGCTCGGAGTTCCTCCTTTAACTCCTTAACCTCTTGGCAGTAATGGACATTCCTATCCAATACCGAAATAAACAGTGCCTTCATTGATTCCCCCGTAGACATCTCCTCTGTAGGTGGAACCTGGGTCTCTGTAGGTGGAACCTAGTCAAAGGACATCACGTCCACCTCCTCCTCCAACATGCCATCAAATATGGACATGTAGTCGTCTGAGTCTCCCGACTCGATGGTCACCAACTCTGGTTCTACGGCTACGGGATTTGGTAGTATCTCTACCCGATTAACTGAATCCTCGCCTACTACATGTATATCTCTATACATATCATTTTCTCCTGACATCTACAATAAAATAATATAGTTTGATTAGTACACGTCAGTAAAATAATAAAAATACATAAAATAATATAATGCATTTTTATAAGGTTACTTTCCATCTTTTACTTCTTTATTCTTTCATAAGGTTATGACTTAAGGTTCTACTTTCCCCCCTTAAGTTTTATAACCTAGGCTTTGATACTAACTTGTGAAGGCCCCCCAAATCCGGGTATCTTCCAACCCGATGCAGATGGTGCTATATCAGTCAACATTCATACATTCATTCAATTGAAAAGTCTCAAAGAACTAACATAACTTCTATATATTTAAAGTAATATTTACATTTCCCAAGTTCTAAACCCGTTACAAAAGGTTCTTTGTCATAATATCAGTTAAATTATAATAAAAGACCTATACTATTACAAAACAGCTTAGTAATCTGCCTTAGCTTTTCCCTTATCCTTTTTCGATCCTTCGGGACGTTCAGTCTTAGCTGCATTAATATGGTTCAAGCAAGAGTGAGCATAACTAGCTCAACAAGTATAACAATTTAATAACAACATGCTTGACACATAAAAATCATATATCTTCAATAACTGAATAATAGTTATGAAGTACTATTGATAATTCAAGATAGCACTTCATCTTTTCTTTCAAAATGTTTTACAATAACAACAGTATTTAGTAAAACATTCACTCCGGTCAGAGACCTCGAGTATTCATTCTTTATTGGAAAAGGACAACCCAGAAACAAGTCCGTAAGCCCGATATCACTTACGAGCACTTCTAGGTGATCAGCCTATTGTACTCTATGTTGATCAACACTACATCCGTTAAACGTATGTACGTTTAAGCATTTGGCAACCTCACGTGCCTGTCGTTTTACCGACATAATATTTGTTTGACATTTCAGTCTTCTTTTGAAAACCATATCAAGTAGTTGACAAAAGATAGCAACATTTGATAATACATGAATAGATTATCAATTCATCAAGTCTAGTCAAAGGAATTGGCTTCAACTTCATCATACTTCAATTCATGTGAAAGAATACATGAATCTCAAAAACTTGTTCAGATTGAACTGAGACAAGAGTTAGAATACTTGCCTTTAGCGTCTGCTACGGTATTTTAACTTTATGTTCAAGTCGTTCAAGTCTCTACAATACATGATCACATAATGCCTTACATTAGGTCACATATAATCAAGTATGTATATGACTATATCATACCCTTCATTTCAATCTAATTGTGTATTAGATTCAGTTACTATTTGTTCCGGTTTATCATTATGCTTGCATTATACTTCGACTAGGTTATCTCAACCTTTATATTACATTCCTTAAGGTTTAACAAAGTTTAAACAATGTTACATTACCTTCCTTAAGTTATGTTTACTTCCATTTCTTTTCTTTGTACTTAGAAAATTTCATTACTATCTTCGCTCTGAGATCAAGGCATGCATGGTGCCGACTTTATACCTACATCTTGTCTTTGCATGCGAGCTCTTAATGCCATTGTCCCGGACTTGGCGCCACGCGATGCTTATCCTTACTTAATGGGCGTATTGCGCACACTCCGCAGGATTTTGTCATCGCTTCATCGCATCGACTGCGGCGCCACTTATTGAACTAAGGTTCGCACTACGGCGAACTCTCAGAGTAGGCTTGAATTATCGTTCATCCACGGGCACGGTCTTTTGCCTAGGGTTGGCACTGCGGCGCCAACTCTGTGCACCAGATATCAATTTCAGTTTTGAAATTTTGTGAACTTCCCGGACGCATAACTTCTTCGTTATAAGTCCGAATTGGCACGTTCAAAAGCCTACGGTTCACAAATTACGTACTCTACATGAGCATTCAAGAATTTTATCTATTTGATTTCGTTTGCTAAAAATTCACCTATTGGTTCATTTTCAACGTAAACGATAAATGTTCGTGAATGTTCAACGGTCGTTTCTTCGTTCTAAGTCGGAATCTGGTCATTTTTGAGTCCGCAACTCTTAAATGCAAATTATGACTTGTCTTTATTGGAAAACAATGGTTTCACGATCAAACATAAAATTTAACTTCCATTCCGAGAATTTTACGTATTCGACGATTATTGTCCAATCGTGCAAATTCCGACAATTCTTCCTTCTTATGATTTGTTCAACATTACAAATAACTTCCATTCATCATGTGAACATTTTAACATACTTAATACAACAATTTATATTCATTGTTGGATTTTGACTTATTCTTCATGAGCTTATAACTTGTCAAATTATAAACTACTTAAGATTTGATTATTCATGACTTATGACAATTAAGGTTTCTTAATCATCATACTTTACATACTCTTCACATATAACTTTACTTAGGTATACATGACACATATGATCATATACATTCTTTTACATTCATATCATTTCTCTTAATAAACTTCTTACAAGTTCATATTATTTTCACATAAGTTTATAACTTATGCTAGCTTAAATGAATTATTACCAACTTAATTGGCTTAAGTTCATTACTTATTCATTCATGTTTCTTATTCCAACTTTTCTTATCATCCTATCATGGTAGAGATAGAAGATAATTGAGAAGAAGTCTTACTCTTTTGTAGTCTTGGTAAGTAGCTTGCTTCTTCTTCTTAGCTTATGAAAATGACTTATTGCTAGCTTATTCTCTCTAACACTTAAGCACTTTAGAAGTGTTGGATTATTTGATCAACCAACAAATGACTAGCAAAGCTCTTCTATTTATAGACTTTCCAAGGTTAGGGTAGTTTGGTCTTTAAAACATCCCACCTCTTTAAGCCACCTCCTTACTATTCATTACTTGCTAGCCACTCTCTTATCTCTTACTTGGCCATTAATTCAAAGTCTTGGTCAATACTCCTAACTTGGTCACCACATCCCTTGGTCACCACATATCTTGGTCATCACACATTACTTGGTCACCACATTCAACCATATTAATATGGTTTGCCCCATGGATCATACCACTCATGGATTCCATCTTGGGCTTACATTAATTAATCCTTGGGCTTTACTTTAACAAACACTAATTGGTTCATTAATTCATTAGTTAGGCTTCTCTCTCTAATTCACTTGGACTTGTATATAATTGTTTACCAATCATCCAAGTCCATTAACATTTCTTAATACATATTGTTGATGTATTATTTTCATATTCTAATTCTTATAGAATTTATATACGGTATTTCATCCTTCATTCAAACTCATATAATACTTCATATTATACTCGTTTTCATTACTTCGTACAATACCAAGTATCATACAATTATTACTTAGTCTTTAACACTTCGCTTTACTTAACGTTTATAATTTAAGTCCATAAGCGAATTATTACTTTTTCTATAGCTAGATTTTTATTACATAATCCATCTTACCTTGTTATTCCATCATTTCGTATTTCTCGGAATCTCAAAATTATATCCCAAGCAAATACCGATGAATAGTGTTTTTCAGAAAAAATTTAGGAAAACTTTTATTTTCGTCTTGGAAATTCAAACACTTTAATTCATCCACGTAGCCCAAATACTACGATATTCTAACATCAATAGGTTATATAATGACAACCATCTTGATAACATATGGAATACGATTTTATTATTATTTAATTTAACAAAATCATTTTACAATAAGATCCAAATTTCTCGGTCGTTACAGATACCGCCACAAAATAAAAGGTTAATTGACATGTAACATATTATCCCAATATTCTGACCGACCAATTAAATACCAAAAAAACTTAGGTAGGTCATACTAGCGAAGGAATTCCCCGTCTCTCCCCTCCTAGTTCTAGGCTCAGATCTTAGCCAAGGATCATATCCCTAAGCTCTGATACCAACTGTGACGCCCCCCAAAATTAGGTATACATCACCCATCTTGAGTCGCCAGATACATGGTACAGAATTCGAATACAACTTAATAATACAACTGTCGTGTACAATACGACAAAACATAAACTATAAGTTTGAATACAAATATTGTCTACTAGAGAGTATACAAACTCAAAAGGAGTCCTCATTACAATTATTATAACAAAGATTTCACGTAATGGTGAGGACTACTAATGCACCATCTAGACCATCACTCGTTCCCTGACTAGTCCCAACTACGCTTCTCATTTCCTTAAGAGAACAGTGAAAGAAAGGGTGAGCTCAACTAGCCCAGTAAGAAATATTATGACTAAAATAATGCAGAATAATTTATCGTTAGCCTTCAATAGTGTTAAACTGATAAAATATAATAACTATCAAGTATAACTACAGCGAAACAAGCAATCCATTAGAAGAGTCAAGTATGGAATAAAATCTACTATCTTCTATGATAAGGTTTTCATCACTTTTATCACTGGGACTCAGCTTAATAAATAATCCACATCATCGAATCACCCCTGCACTACAGCCAAGGATATTCTTTAGTATCACGACCACAAATTATCCATGCACTACGGGTCAAGGACATTCATGTATTCATTAAGGGTCATGATCATGCCAACAACTGTCCATCAATGCACTACGGGCCAATGAAGACTTTTACCACATCATTTTTAACGTTACTTCGAATTACAATCAATAATCCCTCGGTCATAATCATACCAAGTCCATCTATGCACTACTGTGCCACGTATTGACTTTCAACAAAATATAAACATGAGGATGATGACAATGATATAAGAATTCAATAAAACAAGTTCAAGAATTAATTTATCTAGGAACTGATAACGTCCAAATTGTCAACATGATACTGCTTTGTAGAGTTAAATTCAAGAATGCTCATAAGAATATTTTCATTAAAAGATACTGGATGAAGCGCAAATATCAAGGATATTCCACTAATTTCATGGAGTATAGAAGTCAAAACTTTAACCAACTGAGTATAATAAAGAATGGAATAACAAAAGAAATCACCATGTATCCGGTACTTAGATGTATGTGTTATTCCAATAGAATACTAAATAATGTAACCGTGTCGTGCAAAATTACGCACCGAGCGGGATGTTCCAATAGAATAATAAAGAATGGAATAACAATAGAAATCACCATGCATGCGGTATTGCGCAGATGTATGTGTTATTCCAATAGAATACTAATAAGGATGAATCAGTCCAAACAAAACGCATGCATGTGATATTCCAATGTAATAATAATAAAGATTTTAACCAGTCCGCAGAAAAGCGCATGCATGTGATATTCCAAATGTAATAATAAAGACGGAATAATTGAATAATGTCACCAAGTATAGGGTAGTCCAATAGAATAATAAAGAATAGAATAACAGAAGTTCTCTTCTTGAATACAAAAGAAATAATACTCCTTACCGTAAAATAAACTGAATATAAGAGTAGGGAAGTAGCAGAATACTTTTCTATAGTTTCTTTATAATTTCTCTCTCTAGAGTTTCAGTGAATTCGTAAGAAATAATGAAGGAATGAGCTTCTATTTATAGAAGAATGGACTGCATAGTAACTAATTCATGAACGGTCTAGATTGATTTACTTTTAATCGGACGGTCCATAAAATATTCTAATAAAATAAACCTTTTAAATAAAATATATTATATATATTATATATATAATGATAATAATTGTACTCCCTTCCGACCATGCAATCCATCAGTTTCTTCCCCCTCCCCAAATGTCAATCCTCACATACTAAATATATATATTATATACACCACCACTCAAATCATCTCTTTCTTTTTTCTTCTTCTTTACTACCCGTAAACCCCTCCCCCCATTATTCAACTTCCATCACCATCACACACACACACACACACACACACACATATATATATATATATATATATATATATATAATAATCATAATAACTTATATGAATAAAACTGAGATAACTTCTACCTACAGTTTAAAAAATAAGTAAATGGGGAGTTCAATTAACAAGTAAAATTTACAACAATAACTTCATAAAAAAATCCTCTCAATATTTTTAACAACATTTATCATCATTATTATTATTCACAATATTAATCGACTGTGTCGTTTCCGGAAAGAGGGGCTTTTTAATAAGGATTTCTCCCCATCAAGCCAAGAATTAGATTAGACCAAACCTCTCCTTAAATGTAACTTATAGACATCGTTAATATTGCAAATAATAATATTAATAACTTTGTCGTCTCAATTATTGATTTAATAATATATAAAATATTGACAATAATTGAATCAAATAACGTGAGATATTATGCAGCAACTATTATAGCAATAATTGAACAAAACTGAGTGACTTCTCACGTAAGCATCAATAATCAATACTCAGTGCTATGCTAACTACACGCCAGACATCGTACTTTTAACACCGGGTGTTTCAACAGTTAATGGTAAAACTTCCGCCGTTATTTTCATAAAGTATTTTTGTCATTTTCTTAATCCGACAATAATTCCGTTGTGGGGTCCACCAATGATTGTGCCGTTGTACGAATATTCGATAATAATGATGATATTGTTAGAATAGATGCCGAAATGAGTGTCCTCTTGAGCTCTTGGAAACTCCTCTCGCATTCCTCCCTCCATACGAAATTTGTATCTTTCTGAGTTAGCTGAGTTAACGGAGTAGCAATTCGAGAAAATCCTTTCACGAATCTCTGATAATAACCAGCTAAGACCAAAAAGCTACACACTTCGGTCACCGACTTCGGTTGCTCCCAACTTTGTATTACTTTAATTTTTGTCGGGTCAACAGATACTCCATGTTTTGACAAAACGTGCCCAATGAATGCTACGTCCTTAAGCCAGAACTCACATTTCTTCAACTTGGCATATAGCTTGTTATCACAAAGTCTTTGAAGTACCAGCTTCAAATGGTTCTCATGATCTTCACGACTTTTGGAATAGATAAGGATGTCATCAATAAAGACAACAATGAACTGATCTAAATATTCCTTGAATACACGGTTCATCATATCCATGAAAGCAGCAGGAGCATTAGTCAATCCAAAAGACATGACTAAGAATTCATAATGCCCATACCGAAGTTCTCGGCGGTCTTTGGAATATCCTCGCTTTTAATCTTCAAATGATGATATCCGAATAAAGATCGATCTTTAAAAAGAATTGTGCTCCTTGAATCGGGTCAAACAAAGTTATCAATGCGAGGTAGCGGATACCTATTCTCGACGGTGATATGGTTTAATTCCCGTAGTCAATACAAAGTCGATACTCCCGCTCTTTTCTTCTTTACAAATAAAACAGAGCACCCCAAGGAGATGTACTAGACTAATGAAACCGATGTTTAACAATTCACGTGGTTGGACTTTTAACTCCCAAGTTCAATAGAGCCATTCGATATGGGGTTTTAAAATGGGCTTTAATACCTGGTTCAAGATCAATAAAGAATTCATGTGAGACCCAGTTTTATCAATAAAGATTTAAATCTTGTCGAAATAATTTTTATATTATGGTGTGAATTTAAGATAATATTATAGTTGTGGGTAGTATTTATAAATTTTGTAAAGTATGCAAGTGGTTATATTATATTCGATTGGTCGGAAATATTCTTGGTTTAGCGAGGAATATTCGTACAACTACTCAATCATTGGTGGACCCTACAATGTAATTATTGTCGGATTGAGAAAACTACAAAAATATTTTATTAAAATAACTATGAAGTTTTACCGCTGATACTTGAACTACTTCTCGGTAATAAAAGTACAAAATAATACGTGTGGTTGCATAGTGCAGTAAGCACTTGTATTGATTATCGATGCTTATGTGAGAAGTCACTCATTTTGATTCCATTATCATTTATTAATAATATGAATTATTATAATGATAATGACGTTTTTGTTTTATTCAGATATTAACGTAATAAAACAAAAACATCTTTTATATAAAATAGAATACTTTATTAAAGTTATTCTATAAATAGAATATATTATATTTTATTATGCATAGTGTTGCATAGTGTTTTTGCATAGTGTTTTTTGCATAGTATTGCATAAAGGTCTGTGATAGTAAAATGTTTTTATATAAATAGAATATATTATATTTTATTTAAAAGATTTTTCTTTAAATATGGACCGTCCGATTAAAGTAAATCAATCTGGACCGCTTCATGGATTAGTTACTATGCATTCCATTTTCCTATAAATAAGCTCATTCCTTCATTATTTTCTTACGAATTCATTGAAACTCTAGAGAGAAATTATAGAGAGAAGCTATAGAGAAAAATTATAGAAAGAAGAAGAGTATTCTCGCTACTTCACTACTTCTATATTCAGTTCTTTTTACTAGTAGGGGTGTTATTCTTTCTTCTTGAAGAGAACTTCATTATTCCATTCACTATTATTCTGCTGGAATAACTCGTAAAAGTGGCATACCCTATACATAACCTCAGATACGCCATACACCCTATACTTGGTGAAATCCTTATGTTATTCCATTGCTTATTATTCTGTTGGAATAACTCAGATACGCTGTGAATTCCTATACTTGGTGACATTCTTCTATTATTCTCGTTGGAACATCCTGCATGCATGTGTTTTACACCGGACCGGTTCCGCTTTTTATTATTCTCATTGGAACATCCTGTCTCAGGTGTTTTACACCGGACCGGTTCCGCTCTTTATTATTCTCGCTTGAATATCCTATCGTGTGTTTTACAATCGGATCCGGTTCCATCTTTATTATTCTCGTTGAACATCCTCGCTTGCAGTAATTTCACCCGACCTAGTTCCGTTATTATTATTATGTTGAATAACTCGCCTGTGCGGCACCGCATGCATGGTGATTTCTTTTGTTATTCCATTCTTTATTATACCCAAATGGTTAAAACTTTGACTTCTATACTCCATGAAATTAGTAGAATATCCTTGATATTTGCGTTTTCATCCAAAGATCTTTTCATGGAAATATTCTTCCGATCATTCTTGAATTTTACTCTACGTTAAACAAAGATCATGTTGACAATTTGACGTTAATAATTCATGGATTAAATAATTCTTGAACTTGTTTTATTGAATTATTATGTCATTGTCATCATCCTCATGTTATATTATGTTATCTTTGGCTTACGTGCATAGATGAACTTAGTATGATTATGACCAGGATCATTCTTGTATAATCATGACTTGATATAAATGATGTGACAAAGTCCTCGAAGGGCACCGTGAATGCAAATGATGGATAATTTTTGGTATGATTATGACCAGGGGTGATTCTAAGATAGTCATGACCATTGATAATTTGATGAAAATCCTTGACCGTAGTACAGGGATGATTAGATGTGGTGGTTTATTTATTAAAATTTGAGTCTCAAATGATAAAATTGATGAAAACCTTTAAAACCTAAAAGATAGTAGACTTTATTCTCTACTTGACTTTTTTAATGGATTGCTTATTCCGCCGCAGAGCTTAAACCGGTTGTCTATTGTATTTTATCGCTTTTAACACATTGAAGGCTAATGATAATTTATTCTGCATTATCTTAGTCATAATATTTCTTCTTGGGCTAGTTGAGCTCACCTTTTCTTTCACCGTTTCTCTTGAAATGAGAACATAGCCGGGACGAGTCGGGAACGTAAGTAATGGTCCGAGAGGATAGCATTAATAGTCCTCACTATTCTCGTGAAATAGTGTGATAATAGTTGTAATGAGGACTCCTTTTGAGTTTGTATAATATCTAGTAGACAATATTTGTATTCAAACTCATAGTTTATGTCGTATTGCATACCTACTTATATTAGTAAGTTGTATTTGAATTTATGTACCATGTAAGTGGCGACTCAAGATGGGTGACGATACCTAATTTTGGGGCGCCACGGTTGTATCGAGCCATAAGTGTGAAGAGCCCCGAGCCTCTCACGGGTGACTTCTGTTGATGGGAATGCACCGCCCGGACTCTCCGTAGGGGGCGCCGTCTTTCTATGGGTGTGATAGTACTAATGTGAGGTCTTGACACAAGTTGGTGTCCAGTCACACAGCTAGTATCGAGCCATAAGTGTGAAGAGCCCCAGAGCCTCTCGCCGGTGACTTCTCGTTGATGGGGAATGCACCGCCGCTCTCCGTAGGGGACGCCTGCTCTTCGGTGGCAAGTCGATACAGTACTAATGTGAAGTCTTGACACAAGTTGGTGTCCAGAGTCACAGTTAGGTATCGAGCTTAGGATATGATCCTGCTAAGATGTGAGATAAGAACTAGGAGGAGAGAGACGGAAATTCTTCGCTAGTATGACCTACCTAAGTTTATTTGGTATTTAATTGGTCGGTCGAGTATAGGGATAATATTTGATATATTAATTAACCCTTGTGTTGTGGCGGTGTTTGAAAATGGCAAATGAAAATATTCACAATGGAGTGAATGTGACCGTTGTGACACCTTTAATCACTAATCGAGTTAATGCGAAGGTCGATTTAGAGAACAAATTAGAGATATCCACGTAGTGAATGAAGAACTAATTGTTGCACCCGAGCTAGTTGCGCAGTAGCAGCGGTGAAAGTGAGGAAGAAGAGGAAGAAGAGGAAGAAGAGGAGAATTGGTTAGAAGAAATTTATGATCAAAACTTAGAATTACAAAATCGTGTTCGTGAGCTAGAAGAACAAAGTTGAAGAACGGCAAACGGTCAGTGGAACAAAGGGATACAACAATTCAAAATTGGGTTACCCGATATGTGATGCTCGAACAAAATCACGCTTTGGCGGTGTAAGATATTAAAGTTGGAATCGAGAATTTAAAAATCAAAGATCACCTAAAAAGAAGAAACAACTGAACGAAGGAGAATAGGCGCGATGCATGGGTAAAAGCCGCACAACGCGTTGATAGTGTAGAAAAAGACGTCCGATCCAATAAAGCCAAAATAGATGAAATGGACTTTGCTTTTTGGACAAGAATTGAGAATTTAACATCGAATTCGAATTACCTGCATAGCGGTCAACCCGAATTCGATATGGATCGGAGAATAATGATTCAAATAATGGATCGTGAATGTGAAGAAGCACTTAAGGGTGGAATGTACCCTATAGTAAAGTCAAACTCGGTAATTTAAGCGAGGCGTTTAGTCGAGAAACCGAACGAAGTTATTACGGGTAAGTTAATTATAAATTAATCTAAGTCTATACTTTATTCAATACAAGTTCTACCCACTCTTTTATTTCACCTAGTTGTGTTCAACGCTTAAATTTGACTCAAGAAGTTAAACTTTGACTTATTGGTTGAAACTTCGTTAGTAGGAGCCTTCGTTACCGCTACTATTTTTAAATCTTGTTGATTCAAATAAACATTTTCACGCTACTTCGTCGATCTTATCTTTTTGAAAATACTTGCCTTTGATGTGATTTTTAGGAATCAATTGGTTAGCTAATCATCATGCTTTTCAGTATGGTTGTTAGCTTTTATATTCATAACCAACCTCGTTATACTGAATTCAAAGTAACCAAACCCTAAAGTTAATCATCATATATCAAGCCATAAGAAAAGAGCTCCGAACCTTTCGTTGTTGACTTCCTTGTGTGGAATGCAAATGCCGACTTTCAGTAGGCGAATGAAGATGGCAAGTTTATAGGTATCATTGTGAGGTGCTATCTAGGTTAAGGGATAGAAGTCACAGTTGGTATCAATGTGACGTACTATCCAAGTCTTGATAAGAGTAATTTTGAATGATATTTCTATCATTAATAAATTTCTTGACGTATTCTTGAAGATTTCCTAGCCTACCCTAGAGCGTGAAATCGAATTTTGTATTGACCCAAAGATAAAACCCATTTCTTAAACCCTCAAATATTTCTTCAACTAAATAAATAGTTTACGTGGTTTATGATGAAAGTCATAATAAAAGCATTGGAATAATGAAAATCATGGGTATATGAAGTATTAGTAAGTTTTATGATGAGTTATGTTGGTTAGTACGTAAAAACATGAAAGTTTCTTAGAAATCACAAAGAGTTGAAAATCGATTTTAGTGAAAATGTAACATGAAATTAAATTGACCATATCTCCTATTATATTTTGAATTTTTGAATGTGGTCAAGTCCTAGAGTTAGATCTATGAGTTACCTAACTAATCCAAGTGGAATTACTGGAAAAGGTGTTGTAGATTTTTGTGTGGACTGATTTTAGCAAAGGAGTGCAAAGCTGCAAAACCTAAAAAGCTTCTGCCATGATTTTAGAGAGGCTGTTTCGGCCACTTAAATTATGAGAAAAATTCTGGCCTTTTGGGACATGAAAGTATATGGTATAAAGTACCTCCTGTCCAAAAATGAGCTCATTCTCGACTTAAAATGAGCAAGTTATGACTATTTCAATATTTAGGTTTTTCCGACAAAAATGCTATAACCTGAGTTCTATAACTCCGATGACCATGAAATTTAAACTGAAGCTCACGTTAACATGTGTAAGGTCCTGCCAAGATTTGGGAATTTTGGAGTTAAACTTGAGGTAGCTAATTTCTTAAGGAATTAAGTGGAAATTGATTTTTAAAAATAGTAAATAAATTTTAAAAATTCCGAGAAAAATATATTTTCATTATGGGACTATATTATGCTAAATCCTTAGAAAAGAAATATTTTTGGGGCTGATTTGGTATTTTTCATGAAAATAGTTTAGTTACTTAACATATGAGTTAAATATGTTATGTGAAGTAACAAAGTTGAAAATAGGATTTTATGGCTAGAGAATCCTATATATAGTATATGCATATTTTTTTGATGAGGATTTGATAATTGGTGATGATATCTTATGAGTATGACATTTTGAATGAGTAAATGCATTATATGGTAAAGTGTAAACAATTAAGATAAATTGTTTATAAATTTAAGAAGTGATTAAAATATTGTTATAATATTAATGTTATTAGATTATGAGATTATTAAATGATTGATAACATGGGGATATTCTTGAATCTGGATAAATTATATTATAAATGTTTAATATTTATCCTTTATCTCATTTGATTGATTCTTTATATCATTATCCTCATTTTATTTATGTTGAAAGTCATCTCGTGGCTCAGAAGTGCATAGATGAACTTGGTATGATTATGACCACGGATTATTCGGTATAATCATAATCAGAAAATGAATACACAATTATCTTTGGTAGTAGTAGTGCATGGATAATTTGTGGTCGTGATACTAATGAATATCCTCGGCACGTAGTGCGGGGATGATTCGATGATGTGGATTAATTATTGAAATGAGTCTCAAAGAATGAAATATTAATTCATGGATGCGTTCAAAGTCATCTCATGGCTTACGTGCATAGATGGACTTGGTATGATTATGGCCGTGGATTGTTCTTGGTATAATCATAACAGAATTGAAAACACAATTATCTTTGGTAGTAGTACATGGATAATTTGTGGTCGTGATACTAATGAATATCCTCGGCACCAGAAGTGGGGGATGATTCGATGATGTGGATTAATTATTGAAATGAGTCTCAAAGAATGAAATATTAATTCATGGATGCGTTCAAAGTCATCTCGTGGCTTACGTGCATAGATGGACTTGGTATGATTATGACCGTGGATTGTTCGGGTATAATCATAATCAGATTGAAAACACGAATATCCTTGGCCAAAGGGTGCATGGATAATTCGTGGTCGTGATACTATTAAGTCGCGTCTTAGCATTATTGGTTTTACAGCTTGTATATCTTTAGCTTTCGTAGTGCAAAAGATGAATTGTTAATGAATAGCTTTGGCGATTTCAAAGATGAATTTAATATTTTAAACGATAAAGGTATTCAAGGTATCCTCATCTCTTTATCATACCAGTATCGCACTCTAATTTCGAGGGCGAAATTCCATAAGGAGGAGATTGTGAGACCCCAGATTTTATCAATAAAGATTTAAATCTTGTCAAAATAATTTTTATATTATGGTGTGAATTTAAGATAATATTATAGTTGTGGGTAGTATTTATAAATTTTGTAAAGTATGCAAGTGGTTATATTATATTCGATTTGGTCGGGAAATATTCTATTTAGCGAGGAATATTCGTACAAACAATGCTCAATCATTGGTGGACCCCACAATGTAATTATTATTTGATTGAGAAAACTACAAAAATATTTTATTAAAATAACTACGGAAGTTTTACCGTTGATCTTTGTTGAACTACTCTAGGTAGTAAAAGTACAAATAATACGTGTGGTTACATAGTAAAGTACACCAGTATTGATTATCGATGCTTATGTGAGAAGTCACCGGTTTGATTCCATTATCATCGATTAATAATATGAATTATTATAATGATAATGACGCTTTGTTTTATTCAGATTATTAACGTAATAAAATGTAAACATCTTTTATATAAAATAGAATACTTTATTAAAGTTATTCTATAAATAGAATATATTATATTTTATTACGCATAGTGTTGCATAGTGTTTTTTTGCATAGTGTTTTGCATAGTATTGCATAAATGTCTGCGATAAGTAAATGTTTTTATATAAATAGAATATATTATATTTTATTTAAAAGATTTTTCTTTAAATATGGACCGTCAGATTAAAGTAAATCAATCTGGACCGTTCATGGATTAGTTACTATGCATTCCATTTTCCTATAAATAGAAGCTCATTCCTTCATTATTTTCTTACGAATTCATTGAAACTCTAGAGAGAGAAATTATAGAGAGAAGCTATAGAGAAAATTATAGAAAGAAGAAGAGTATTCTGCTACTTCACTACTTCTATATTCAGTTCTTTTACTGTAAGGGGTGTTATTCTTTCTTCTTGAAGAGAACTTCTGTTATTCCATTCACTATTATTCTGTTGGAATAACCTGTAAAAGTGGCATACCCTATACATAACCTGTATACGCGACATACCCTATACTTGGTGAAATCCTTATGTTATTCCATTGCTTATTATTCTGTTGGAATAACTCAGATACGCTGCTTACCCTATACTTGGTGACATTCTTCTATTATTCTCATTGGAACATCCTGCTCATGTGTTTTACACCGGACTTCGTTCCGCTTTTTATTATTCTCGTTGGAACATCCTGCTCGTGTGTTTTACACCCGACCGGTTCCGCCTTTTATTATTCTGGCTGAATATCCTATCTCGTGTTTTTACACCGGATCCGGTTCCATCTTTATTATTCTCATTGGAACATCCCGCTTGCAGTGAATTTCACCGACCGTTCCGTTATTATTATTATGTTGAATAACTTTTGTCTATCTATAAGTACCGCATGCATGGTGATTTCTTTTGTTATTCCATTCTTTATTATACCCAGTTGGTTAAAACTTTGACTTCTATACTCCATGAAATTAGTAGAATATCCTTGATATTTGCGTTTCATCCAGTATCTTTTCATGGAAATATTCTTCTGATCATTCTTGAATTTTACTCTACGAAACAGTATCATGTTGACAATTTGGACGTTAATAATTCATGGATTAAATAATTCTTGAACTTGTTTTATTGAATTATTATGTCATTGTCATCATCCTCATGTTATATTATGTTATCTTTGGCTTACGTGCATAGATGAACTTAGTATGATTATGACCAGGGATCATTCGGTATAATCATGACTTGATATAAATGATGTGACAAAGTCCTCAGTGGCCTGTAATGCAGTGATGGATAATTTTTGGTATGATTATGACCAGGGGTGATTCGGTATAGTCATGACCATTGATAATTTGATGAAAATCCTTGACCGTGGTACAGGGATGATTAGATGTGGTGGTTTATTTATTGTCGAGTCTCAAATGATAAAAATTGATGAAAACCTTTTAAAACCTAAAAGATAGTAGACTTTATTCTCTACTTGACTCTTTTAATGGATTGCTTATTCATTGCAGCTTAAACCGGTTGTCTATTGTATTTTATCGCTTTAACATCATTGAAGGCTAATGATAATTTATTCTGCATTATCTTAGTCATAATATTTCTTACTGGGCTAGTTGAGCTCACCCTTTCTTTCACTGTTCTCTTCAGGAAATGAGAACATAGCTGGGACGAGTCGGGGAACGAAGTAATGGTCCAGAGGATAGCATTAATAGTCCTCACTATTCTGTGAAATAGTGTGATAATAGTTGTAATGAGGACTCCTTTTGAGTTTGTATAATATCTAGTAGACAATATTTGTATTCAAACTCATAGTTTATGTCGTATACACCCATACGCTTATATTAGTAAGTTGTATTTGAATTTATGTACCATGTAAGTGGCGACTCAAGATGGGTGACGTATACCTAATTTTGGGGGCGTCACAATTCAACTTCACGTTCTGGGGGTAGAGCAGGAAGTTCTTCAGGAAATACGTCAGGAAATTCATTAACAACAGGAATATTATTCAAGTTTGACGTGTTTTTGTTCAAGTCCATAACATGGGCTAAGAAAGCTTAACATTCGTTTTTCAATAAATGAATAGCTTTATGGCTTGATATGACAGTGACTGATTTTAGTGGTTTAATTCCTTGAATTCGTATAACAGGTTGGTTAGGAATATGAAAACTAACAACCTTACAAAAATAATCAATTTTGGCATGATGACTGGTTAACCAATCAATCCCTAAAATCACATCAAATGCAAGTATCTTTAAAGAGATAAGATCAATAGGTAATGTGATGGTGCTAACTTGGATCAAGTAAGATTTATACACAGTGAATGTAATAAGAGTTTCTCCTAACGGAGTCTCCACAGATAAATCAAAGTCTAATTTCTCCGGAGTCAAGTTTAAACGTTGAGCACAGGCATGAGAGATAAAAGAATGGGTAGAACCGGTATCTAGTAAGGTATAAACTTCACAAGAGTTCAAGATTAGCTTACCCGTGATCACCTCATTCGGGTTTCTCGCTAAGCGTTTTGCCACCACGACAAACGCCTCCTCGAACCACCGAGTTTGTTTTATCCGTAGTCGCTTTTGGTGCCGCCGTAGTCCCCGGACTTGACTTCGATCTGCCATGGACAAAATCGGGCTATATGACCGTCTTTTCCACAATTGAAACACACCTTGGAAGGTTGTGAACAGTTTGGACTTATGTGTCCCTCTTCTCCGCATCTGTAGAATCTAACTGGCGGTCGTTCTCCTCCTCTAGAATTTGTTGTTGGTGTTGGTACTGCTGCTGATGTCTTCCCGTCATTGTTGAATCTCCTCTTTTTAAAATTTCAACTTGACTCACCTCTCCTATTATCATGGCTATGATTACCACCTAAGTGGTTACCGCTTTTGTTTGTATTTTTCCCTCCTCACTGGTTATCATCGCTCTAATGACTGCTGTCACCGGTATGACCCTGGTTGTGGTCCCTTGGTTGAACATACTCATTATCTCGCTCTAATAATTGAGCCATGTTGACAACATCTGAATACAGAGAAAATTTGTGAGAGATAATGTATTGACAAATCTCGGGTTTTAGACCTCTCAGAAACATCCGCGTCATACGTTCCTCATTCTCTACCAAATGAGGTACAAACCTGGATAACTCCGTGAACTTCGCCTCATACTGAGACACCGTCATGTTGTTCTGTTCCAGTCTAATAAACTCTACCTCCTTCATATGACGAATACTTTCAGGAAAGTACTTGTCATTGAACAGTTTCTGAAATCTTTCCCCAAGACATGTTGAGTGCGGCTGGCTGGGTACGCTTCACAGATTCCCACCAGTAATCAGTCTCACCACGAAACATAAAGGTGGCGAATGAAACCTTCTGTTCTTTCGTGCAACCCAAGACATCAAATATCTTGGTAATTTGCTTGACCCACATTTCTGCCTTAATTGGATCCGGCTTTCCCCAGAAATCTGGTGGTCCCAACTCCTTGAACTGCTTCGCTATGACAAACCGTGTGTTGCTATCATTTCCACCCGTATTTTGTACTTAAGTCTCTCTCATATGATTTTGCATGAACTGCAAAGAGCTTCTAAACATTCCATTATTCATCGTTTGCTACATAGTTTTATTTACAGGAGGAATATTGTCTTCTTGTTGCACGTTCTCTTCGTTGGTGATTGAAGGTTGTTCCACAGTCTTATATAATCCATTGTAAACGTTCTCTACTGCCATTCTTAAAAATTGTCATAAAACAAGGGTTAATTAAATAAATTAACATGTCACATAATATCCCTATATTATGACCGACCAACAAATAAGCTTAGGTAGGACACTTTAGCAAAGGATTTACTCGTCTCTCCCCTCCTAGTTCTATTCCTCGATCTCCGCAAGAGACCATATCCCTAAGCTCTGATACCAACTGTGACGCCCCCAAAATAGGTATATATGACGCCCCCAAAATAGGTATACATCACCCATCTTGGGTCGCCAGAAATACATTAATGACAACTCCATTTATACAACTGTCGTGTAGAAAACGACCACAGTTAAACTGTGAGTTTTAATACAAATATATATAACTCTCGTGGTGCCTTGACCACAAGACCTTACAATGGTACCTTACATAAAGGTACATGTGATTCCCCCAAAACAGGTATACATCACCCATCTTGGGTCGCCAAATATATGATACCAAATTCAAATACAACTTAATTATACAACAGTCGTGTAAAATACGACAAAACATTATCTAAGAGTTTTTAATAAGAATATTGTCATCTAGATAATATACAAACTCAATGGAGTCCTCATTACATTTGTTGTCACACTATTTTAACAAAATAGTTAGGACTACTAATCCTATCATCTGGATCGTCACTCCGTTCCCCGACTAGTCCCGGCTACGTTCTCATTTCCTGAAGAGAACAGTGAAAGAAAGGGTGAGCTCAACTAGCCCATGCCAGTAAGAAATATTATGACTAAGATAATGCAGAATAATTTATCGTTAGCCTTCAACAGTGTTAAACTGATAAAATATAACAAACATCAAGTTTAACTGCAGCGGAACAAGCAATCCATTAGAAGAGTCAAGTAGAGAATAAAATCTACTATCTTCTATGATTTAAAAGGTTTTTCATCACATTTATCACTGAGACTCAACTTAATAAATACACCACATCATCCCTGCACTACGGCCAAGGATATTCATTAGTATCACGATCACAAATTATCCATGCACTAAGGGCCAATGATATTTGTGTATTCATCAATGGTCATGACTATACCGAATAATCTCTGATCATAATCATACCAAAAATTGTCCATCAATGCACTACAGGCCATTGAGGACTTTTACCACATCATTCGTCATATTACGGTCATGATTATACCGAATAATCCCTTGTCATAATCATACCAAGTCCATCTATGCACGTAAGCCAAAGATTACTTTAATCACAATATAAGCATGAGGATGATGACAATGATATAAGCATTAATCAAACGAATACAAGGATAAATATTAAAGACTTTAAATTTATCTAAATATTATCAATCACTTAATAAACTCATAATCTAATATTATTAATATTATAACAATATTTTAATCACTTCTTAAACTTATAAACAGTTTATTTCAATTGTTTACACTTTACCAAATAATGCATTTACTCATTCAAAATGTCATACTCATAAGATTTCATCACCAATGATCAAATCCCTCATCAAAAATCTGCATATACCCTATATAGGATTCCCAAGCCATAAAATCCTATTTTTCAATTTTGTTACTTCACATAACATATTTGATTCATTAACTCGTAACTAGTTTATTTTCATGAAAAATACCAAATCAGTTCCAAAAATATTTCTTTTTTGGGATTTAGCAGAATATAGTCTCATATTGAACATATATTTTTCTCGAAATTTTTAAAATTCATTTACTATTTTTTATATGGCCAAAACTACCAAAAATTTACACATTTATCATAAATTGTACTTTTGTCCAAAAATTTCGAAATTTACAGGGTATACTCCTGTTATATACATGTACTCCCAATAAATATTTCACTAATTTTGGAGTTAACCACAAAGAGTTATAAGGGTTTACTTTTAAAATAGTTTTTTTCCATAAAATCCATAACGCTTAATCTATACATCCAAAAATCGCAATCTTTGAACACAATATAGAAAACTCATCAAATTATCATTTCAAATTTTTTCAGATTTTTTGAGATTCAGAAAAATTACGAAACTGCCCATGGCAGAAACCCCTTTTGAATGAAAATACTATTCATATGAATACGAAGGATCATTCACCATGCATGTGGTCATCCACATAGACAGGTTATTCCAACAGAATAATAAAGAATATAATAACAGAAGAATTCACCATGCATACGGTCGTCCGCTTAGACAGGTTATTCCAACAGGATAATAAATAACGGAACCAGGTCATGCATAATTCGTACAAACAGGATATTCCAACAGAATAATAAAGAATGGAACCAGGTCATACGTAATCCGCACAGACAGGATGTTCCAACCGAATCATAAAGAATGGAACCAGGACACGCGTAATTCGCACAGACAGGATATTCCAACAGAATAATAAAGAATGGAATAACAACAAAATTCACTGTGTGCGATAGATCACATTGCATGCATGAGTTATTCCAACAGATTCATAAAGAATAGAATAACAGAAGAATTTCACCATGTATGCAGTACTTCGCATAGATAGGTTATGACAACATAATAATAAAGAATGAAATAACAACCCTTACGAGTATTGAAAGAAAATAACTCTCTTCATGAATATGAAAGAATAATACCCCTTACCTTAGAAAAACTGGATACTGAAATGGTGAGGTAGCAGACTTCTCTTCTTCTATCTCTCTATAATTTCTCTCTATAATAATTGCTCTAAAGCTTTTGTGAATTGGTGAGAAATAAAGGAAGAATGAGCATCTATTTATAGGAAAATATAGTTTCGATAATTGCACGTTTTAGGGCTCAAAACATTACAGTATAATACATTCCTCTTTTTCTTCATTTTAAATTTAGTCCTGCAAGTATTATCAAACTTGCACCACATCCCCTAATAGTAAATAATGTGAATTAATAGTTCATTCATGTGACTCAATAGTATAATCATGTGAAAAAACTAATTACAATATAGTACCTTCAACTATACCTCCATTTTTAATTTAGTCATGCAAGTATTATCAATCTTGCACCACCTCTCCTAATAGTACATGAATGTGAATCAATAGTACATACATGTAAACAAATAGTTATAAGCATGTGAAATAATAGCAATTAATTGCTCATTTATCCGATTAATTACCCGATTGGTCAATATAACCTCCAGACATCAATTATTATCGAAATAAATGTCGATTTCCACTAACACTAATAATCCCAACACAATGGAACTATCAATTTCATCTTTAATCAACACAGCTTATTCATCATTAATATTATAACTCACAATATTTAACAACCGTGTCGCTCCTAGGAAAGAGGGGCTTTTCGATAAGGATTTCTCCTTATCACGGCGCAATTAGGTGACCAAACCTCTCCTTGATGTAACTTCTAGACATTGTCAATATTGCAAATATGAATAACTTTGTCGTCTCAATTATTGATTTAATAATAATAAATATTATGCGAGATGATCTTCGTGACAATAATTGAATCAATAATACGAGAGATATGATGCAAAGAATTCTCGTAGCAATAATTAAGTATAACTGAGTGACTTCTCACGTAAGCATCAATAATCAATACCGCAGTGCTACTACGCAACCACGCCAGACATCGCATTTTTACTACCGTAGTTCAACAGCTTTTAATTCAGAACACTTTCGTCGTTATTTTTATAAAATGATAATCCTGTCATTTTCTAATTACGACAATACTTCCGTTGTGGGGTCCACCAATGGTTGTGTCGTCGTACGAATATTCCCTGTTAAAACGAATATTCCCCGACCAATCGAATATTATATAACAACTTGCATACTTTGCAAAATTTATAAATACTACCCACAACTATAACACTATCTCAAATCCACACTATAATATTCAAAAAAATATTTCGAGAAAATTAAATCTTTATTCATAAAATTTGGGGTCTTACAGTATAGTTAATAAATGTTTTAGAAATTAAAATCTTTGGAAAATACTCAAGGAAACCTTCGTACATGGAAGGCCATGCGTCTAGGTTATGATAGATATCATATGTCCACAGAATTATCCTTGGTTGACCCAATAGTCCCCAAAGAAAAACAAGAAGATTGCTATCATCTTCTTTCCAATGGTGAGTCTTCTCTTGACATATATTATCTTTGTTTTCTCCAAGAAAGAATTATATTTCAAATAAACACTAAGATTATATAGGTAGTGCTCGTAGATATACTCAGCAAATGGATGTGCACAACCCTGTCTTATGATAACATGAAGTTATCTGTCATTAGACATCTTGTATGATAGTGGCAAAAATGTCATTCCAAAGTTGGGTTCACCTCACCCTATTTGGTTCACCAAAATCAACGATTAAAATGACGTATAAAATACGACACACTTATCTATAGTTCTCAATAAAATTATTTCCATACTGTTTTAAGGGAAACCTCAAAAGCTATAGACCACCGTTCTAATCCCTGTTACCCCCGCTCGACCCAGCTACACTCTTAATACCTGAAAGGAATTGTGAAGCAAAAGGGTGAGCACAAATAGCCCAGTAAAGAATATTATGACTAAAGATAATTTACATCATCAATAGCCTTCGTCAAAGATAAATCAGAGATTTAGAACATATGGTAGGTGATAAAACTTTTCAACCATAGTTGCAGCGGAACGAGCAATCCATTAGATGAGTCAAATAGACCATAAAGTCTATTGTCTTCTCCACGTTAAAAATCCACCAACAATGTTTTATCCCTGTAACATCAGTCAACAATTCTTATCCACAATTAGGTGAATAACTCATAATCATAATTGTGGTTCTAAATTCCTCTTCACACCCAGGACCAAGATAATTTTCATCACCTGTCTTTACCTGAAACATCAAAGACCATGGTTATACCAAATCACAATTCCTGTCCATAATCATACTAATAAATTCATCTTTCCACTACGGGCCAAAGATATTCATTAATAGTTCATCTTTCCACTCCATGCCAAAGACATGCAAATGTATTTTAGAAGAGTAAAGTAGAGCATGATATCTACCATCTTCTACGAATTAAAAGTTTTTCATCAACTTTATCGCTGAGACTTAGCTAAATAAATAAACCACATCATCGAATCATCCCTGCACTACAGGCCAAGAATATTCATTTGTATCACAACCATGAATTATCCATGCACTACGGGCCAAGGATAATCGTGTTTTCATCAACGGTCATGATCATGCCATAAAATAATTCCTCTTTGTACCATTAGCCGAAGAGAACCCATGGTCATGATCATACCAAAAATTGTCCATCAATGCACTACGGGCCAATGAGGACTTTTATCACATTATTTATAATATTACGGTCATGATTATACCGAATAATTCCTGGTCATAATCATACCAAGTCCATCTATGCACGTAAGCCACAGATGACTTTCATCACAATATAAGCATGAGGATGATGACAATAATATAAGCATTAATCAAACGAAAACAAGGATAAATATTAAAGACTTTAAATTTATCCAGAGTTTCAAAAATATCCAGATTGTCAACATGATACTACACCAATGATCAAATCCCTCATCAAAAATCTGCATATACCTTATATAGGATTTTCAAGCCATAAAATCCTATTTTCCAATTTTTTAACTTCTCATAACATATTTAATTCATATGTTCGTAACTAAACCATTTTCATGAAAAATAAAAAGCAAATCCCAAAAGTTTTCTTTTAAGGATTTAGCGAATATAGTCTCATATTGAACATATATTTTTCTCGAAATTTTTAAATTCATTTACTACTTTTCATATGGCCAAAATCGCCAATATTTAGACATTTATCGAAATCGTACTTTTGTCCAAAAATTCAAATTTACAGTGGTATACTCTGTGATATATACATGTATTTCCAATAAAAATTTCACCAATTTTGGAGTTAACCACAAGGAGTTATAAGGGTTTACTTTTAAAATAGTCTTTTCCCATAAAATTCATAACTCCTAATCTATACATCCAAAAATCGCCATTTTTGGACACAATCTAGAAAACTCATCAAATTATCATTTCAAATTTTTCTAGAATTTTTGAGGGTCAGAAAAATTACGAAACTGCAAATGAATTTTCACCCGCCATGCGGTAATCCATGTACACAGATCGTTTCCACAATTTAATAAAGAATGAATACGAAGGGTAATTCACTATGCATGCGGTAATCCACATAGACATGTTATTCCAAAAAAATAGTAAAGAATGGAATAACAGAAGAATTCACCAGGCATGCGATAGACCGCACAGACAGGTTATTCCAACAGAATAATAAAGAATGGAATAACAGAAGAATTCACCATGCATGCGATAGACAACACATACATGTTATTCCAATAGAATAATAAAGAATAGAATAACAGAAGAATTCACCAGGCATGCGATAGACCGCACAGATAGGTTATTCCAACAGAATAATAAAGAATAGAATAACAGAAGAATTAACCAGGCATGCCATAGACCGCACAGACATGTTATTCCAACAGAATAATAAATAATGGTATAACAACCCTTACGAATATTGAAAGAAATAACTCTCTTCATGAATACGAAAGAAATAATACCTCTTACCTTATAAGAAAACTGGATACTGGAATTGTGAGGTAGCAGACTTCTCTTCTTTTTTCTCTCTATAATAATTGCTCTATAGCTTTAGTGAATTGGTGAAAAATAATGAAGGAATGAACTTCTATTTATAGGAAAATATAGTTTCAATAACTTCATCTTTTTCTTCATTTTTAATTTAGTCATTCAAGTATTATCAAACTTGCACCACCTTCCCTAATAGTAAATCATGTGACTCAATAGTTCTAAACATTTAAAAAAAATTAATTACAGTATAATACCTTCATCTATACCTCCATTTTTAATTTAGTCATGCAAGTATTATCAATCTTGCACCAACTCCCCTAATAGTAAATCTTGTGAAACAATAGTACACACATGTGAACACTTAGTTATAAGCATATGAATTAATAGCAATTAATTGCTCATTTATCCGGTGAATTACCCGATTGGTCAATATAACCTCCAGACATCAATTATTATCGAAATAAATGTCGATTTTCACTAATAATTTCAACACAATGGAACTATTAATTTCATCTTTAATCAACACGAACTTATTCATCATTAATATTATAATTCACAATATTTAACAACCAGGTCATTCCCAGAAAAGATGGGGCTTTTCGATAAGGATTTCTTCCTATTGGCGCGCAATTAGATTATCTAACCTCTCCTTGACAGAACTTCTAGACATTGTTAATATTACAAATAATAATATGAATAACTTTGTCGTCTCAAATATTGATTTAATAATATAACATATTATGTAGATGATACTGTGACAATAATTGAATCAATAATATGAGAGATATGATGCAGCAATTACTGTAGCAATAATTGAGTATAACTGAGTGACTTCTTACGTAAGCATCAATAATCAATACCGTGTGCTACTATGCAACCATGCGTATTACTGTACCTTTATCACCGATTATTTATGACAACTTGCTTACTTTGTAAAATTTTTAAATATCACCCTTAACTTTAACCTTTTTATCAATTTAACCATTTACTAAATAGAATAATAATTATAGGAAAATTGAATACTTTTATTTCTTAAAATTCGAGGTCTTACAGTATACATCACCCATTCTGGGTCGCCAAATACATGGTACAGAAAACAACTACAACTTTATTATTACAATTGTCGTGCAAAATACGACAACACATACTGTGAGTTTAAATACAAATATTGTCTTCTAGAAAATATCCACACTCAAATAAAGTCCTCATTACAATTATTGATGCACTATTTTACAAAATAGTGAGGACTACTAAAACAGCTATCTTGAATCATCACTTCATACCCTGGCTAGTCCCTGCTAAATTCTCACCACCTGAGAAGAAAAATGGAATAAAAAGGAAAAGGGTGAGCTCAACTAGCCCAGTAAAGAATATTATGACTAAGATAATGAACAACAAATTATCATTAGCCTTCAACAAATCAAATAAAATATAATGGACAACAAGTTTTAGATCAATATTCGCAGCGAAAATAACAATTCATTAGAAGAGTTTAGTAGAGAATGAAATCTACTATCATCTAAGAATTTAGAAGTCCATCATCAATATTTTATCTCTGTAACATCAATCAATATACATCTTGCATCAAACATTCATCTTTGCATTACGGGCCAAAGATATTCATCAAGTATCACCAATTGGTCATGTTCATCTCAACACCTGTTCATCTTTGCACTACGGGCCAAAGATATTCATCAGGTAATCATTCATCTTTGCACTACATGCCAAAGATAATCATCGATTATCACCATTAAAGACTGAGGATGATGAAAAATATTTTAGAGAACGAATCTAGTAAGATAAAAGGACACAGATTAGGGATTCATATTTCGGTTTATCCATGATAAAAAATACTCCATAATAAACCATAGTGGAGTAAAATTCAAGAATGAAGATCAAAACATGGAATCAATTTCAAGAATAAGGGTCACAACAGATAACTTAGAAAGAGAGAAAAAAAATATTTTTTTTCTTTTTTGAACAGTACCCGTGAACAGTACCGGTGAACAATACCTGTGAATAGTAACCGTGAATAGTAATCGTGAACAGTTTCCGTGAATAGTACCCAAGCATGAAAAGTTCCAAATTTGATAAAAAATGTTTAGACCAATATTTCTATGAAAGGATATTAGATGAAACGATCATTTCAGGAATTATAGAAGCAATAAAATAATATCTTTGACCTTAGTTGAAACTGGATTTGCCTTGAATATCGGATATTATTCTGAGAAAATCTTGCAGAAAACTACGCTCAAAGTATTCTTATACTCAAGAAAAATACTCACAATAATACGCTCGACAATCTAGAGAAAGCTTATGTTTCTGGTGTGATTTTCAATTCTAACTTAAGCACATATTTATAGGAAAATGCTAGAACGCCAAAGGAGACTAAAATAATAAAATAATATTATTATTTCATTCTCTTCTACGCACACCTTGCTTGAATCCAACTTTTCCAACTTTACTCACCTCAAAATAACATCCCTTACCTCAAAATAACGGTATTTTTGATCGAAATATCGGATAGAAAGCTGAAGGAAACTTGTACCAAACAGCAACTCTCAAGGTATCAAAATACTCACAAAAATACGCTCGAGAATCTAGAGAGAAAGAAAACTTGTTTCTGGTGTGATTTTCAATTCTAACCTAAGCGTCTATTTATAGGAAAATGTTAGAACGCCATAGGAGACTAAATAATAAAATAATATTATTATTTATTCAAATGTCTATGCATGCTTTGTTGAACTTTTTGGGCAGCCATCTTGGAAGAAATCTAGCAGCCCACATGTTTGAAAAACCAAAAGTGGGTCTCACCCATAAATTAATAAAAATTATTCTATTTTCTGAAACTTCAACAATTCATAGAAAATTGCCCGGTTATCAAAAAAATATGAATTTTATGTCCATTCTGCCTAAAATTGAATTCTCTACAACTTTGTAGCTTTGAGTTTTTCCAAATTCCAAACAAAAAATATCCGAAATCCACAAACGGATGATTTTAATACCTCCACACAAACAAAAAATACCGACAAAACACCTCAAAGATTAATTCCTTCATTTTTATCCATATAAAATAAATATATCCATCATTTATATCCACATAAAATAAATATTTCCTTATCATATAAATCAATAATTAATTATTCACAAATAATATTACGTAATCACAACTATGATAACCAGTAGCTCCTGTGAAAGAGAGAGCTTTCCAATAAGAATTTCTCCTTCTTCATGCAATGATTAGATGACCAAACCTCTTCTTAATGTAACTTTCTAGACATTGCTAATAATGCTATCTAATAATATTATTCAAATAATATGAATTATTGATCTGATAATGGGAAATACTGTGCAGTGATAATTATTGAAACAACAATAATATAAAATATTAACGCAGCAATTATTGAATCAATAAAATAAAATATTGAACAGTAATTACTGTAATAATTATTGAGTTGTGTCTTCTTACGTAAGAATCAATAATTCAAAAATACTGTGCATCCACGCGTATTACTGTATTTTAACCTCCAGGTATTCCAACAGTGTTAACGGTAACAACTACATTGTTATTTATATAAACTCAAACTTGTCATTTTCTTCATCCGAAGCGTTTATTACATTTATGGGGCTCACAAAATGATCATACCGTTGCATTTGAATATTCCCAGACAACAAGAATATTCCACGACCAAACGAATATTCCCCGACAACAATGATTATTTTATAATGACTTGCTTATTTTGTAAAATTTTCACATTTCACCCATAACAGAGAATTATATCAAATTAATACCTTATTATTCACAATAATAATTAGAGGAAATTCAATTTTATTTATAATAAGTTACGGTCTTACATCAGCGCCACGTCAGCGCCACTTTAGCGTCTGTTAACTATTTTGGACGGAATGACCCAATTTTAATATTTTAATTAGTTTAATGGGGTAATACAAAAAATTAAAAGTTCAGTGGTGTAATAAGTAAAACTTACCAAGTATAGTGGTGAAAAACACAGCTTTGCCATTTACTATTATACTTTCCACCAATGGTCCATATTGATTTACTATTATATCTTCAACCAACGGTCTAAAAAATTAGCACATCTCCTCATGGAATAATATTGTACTCAAAAATGATTTGGACTGAACAGAAATATATCTTACGGGTGAATAGTATCCCGTAAATAGTAACTCATGAATAGTAACTCGTGAATAGTACTCCGACACGAAAAGTGTCCCGAATACCCAATTGAACAATATAACCTCCAGACATCAATTATACTAACACAAATAAGCCCAACACAATGGAACTATAAAATTCATCTTTAATCAACACGAACTTATTCATCAATAATATTATAATTCACAATATTTAACAACCAGGTCATTCCCAGGAAAGAGGGGGCTTTCCGATAAGGATTTCTCCTTATTGGCGCGCAATTAGGTGACCAAACCTCTCCTTGACAGAACTTCTAGACATTGTCAATATTGCAAATAATAATATGAATAACTTTGTCGTCTCAATTATTGATTTAATAATATATCATATTATATAGATGATACAGTAATAATAATTGAATCAATAATATGAGATATATGATGCATCAATTATTGTAGCAATAATTCAGTATAACTGAGTGACTTTTCACGTAAGTATCAATAATCAATACCGTGTGCTACTATGCAACCACGCCAGACATCGTACTTTACTAATGGGTAGTTCAACAGTTTTAACGGTAACACCTCCATTTGTTATTTTTATAGAAAGATATTTTTATCGTTTTTAACTACGACAATACTTACATTGTGGGGTCCACTAATGATTGTACTTGTCAGCATTTAATATTCCCTGTTAAAACAAATATTCCCCGACTAATCAAATATTATATAACTACTTGCTTACTTTACAAAATTTATAAATATTACCCACAACTATAACATTATATCCAATCCACACCATAATATTCAAAAATATATTTCGAGAAAATTATTCTTTATTCATAAAAGTTGGGGTCTTACAACCTCCCCTTCTTATGAAATTTCGTCCTCAAAATTAGGGTACATACCTGGTATGTCGAAGAGATGAGGATACCTTGACTTCATCTCAGATTCTAACTCTCAAGTCATTTCCTCCACATCGTGGTTTCTCCACAAAACTTTGACTTGAGGTATAATCTTGGAGCTTAGAACAAGATCCTTCTTATCCAAGATTTTAACAGGCAACTCTTCATACGTTAAATCTTCCTCTATCTCGTCTGGTTCTAACTCAATAATGTGATTCGGGTCTTTCACATATTTACGTAACATAGATATGTGAAAAATGTATGAACACGAGACATACTTGGCGGTAAGGCGAGTCTATAAGCCACAGTTTCTACTCGCTCGAGAATTAAAAATGGGCTAATGAATCGAGGATTGAACTTTCCTCTCTTTCCAAATCTCGTAACTCCTTTCCATGGAGCAACACGTAACAACACATGATCTCCAATATCGAATTCTACGTCATTTCGATGAAGATCAGCTTAACTCTTTTGTCGATCTTGTGAAGTTTTTATACGTTGTCGGATCGTTTGAATCTTTTTTGCAGTCATACGTACCAACTCTGGTCCCAACAATGTTGCTTCACCCACCTCATCCCAACATACTGGAGAACGACACTTTCTCCCATACAACGCCTCAAATGGAGCCATGACAATACTTGTTTGATAACTGTTGTTGTAGGAAAACTCCACCAACGGTAAGAACTTATCCCAACTTCCTTTGAAGTCAAGGACACAGTCTTAATAGATCTTCAAGAGTTTGAATAGTCCTCTCCGATCGCCTCGTCCGTCCGAGGAGGGATGATATGCCGAGCTAAATCGTAAATCAGTGCCCATAGCTTTCAGCAAACTAACCCAAAATTGTGAAGTGAATCTTGGGTCTCGATCAGAAACTATGGATACTGGCATACCATGCAGTTTTACAATCTCATTTATGTATATACGAGCAAGACGTTCAAGTGTATAAGCTTTTCGTATTGGTAAGAAGTGAGGAGACTTGGTCAATCTATCAATAATGACCCAAATTGCATCTATGCCTTGAGAAACCTTGGGAAGACCAGTAACGAAATCCATGGTAATGTGCTCCCACTTCCATTTGGAATTTCAAGTGGTTGCAATGGACCTTTTGGTACTTGATGCTCCGCCTTGACTCTTTGACGAGTTAAACACCTTGAGATAAACTCCACTATTTCTCTCTTCATATTGCTCCACCAAAATGTATGTCGAAGATCATGATACATTTTGGTACTCCCAAGATGGATTGCAAACGGTGTGTTGTGCATCTCCATTATGATTTTATACTTTAAATCAGGGTCGTTAGGAACACAAAGTCTGGAGTTGACTCGAAGTATTCCTTCTTCATCGATTCTTGCTTCCGGAATAGCACCTTCTTGCACTTTCTTCCTTATACATATCAGCTCCAGGTCTGTAGCTTGAGCAGCTTTAACTTTATCTATTAAAGTCGGTTCTACTCATATATTCGCCATCATCACATGGGTCCCTGGAGTCTTTAACTCTATCTCCATCCTTTGTAAGTCATACAAAATGGGCATTTGTGTTGACAATATTGCACTGCATTCGCAGTATATGATCGCTCACTCAATGCGCTACCACTACGTTCGCTTTACCAGGATGGTATTGAATGGTATGATCATAATCTTTCAACAGTTCAAGCCAACGTCGTTGCCGCATGTTGAGTTCCTTTTGGGTGAAGAAATATTTGAGGCTTTTATGATCCGTATAGATCTCCACATTCTCTCCATATAGGTAATGCCTCCAAATCTTGAGCGCAAAAACAACAGCTGCCAACTCTAGATCATGAGTAGGATAATTCCTCTCATATTCTTTGAGTTGTCGAGAGGCATATGCTATGACTTTCCCATGTTGCATGAGAACACATCATAGCCCTTTGCCCGAAGCATCACTGTAGATGACAAATCCGTCTAAGCCAGATGGTATTATCAGAACAGGTGCTGAAATGAGTCTTTCCTTGAGTTCTTGAAAACTCTTCTCACATTCCTCGCTCCAACCGAACTTTGTATCTTTTCGAGTCAGCTGAGTTAATGGAGTAGCGATTCGAGAAACTCCTTCCACGAATCTCCGATAATAACCAGCTAAGCCGAGAAAGCTACGTACTTCAGTCACTGACTTTGGTTGCTCCCAGCTTTGAATTGCTTCAATCTTCGCTAGGTCAACAGATATTCCATGATTTGATATCACATGCCCAAGGAATGTAACTTCCTCAAGCCAGAACTCACATTTCTTCAACTTGGCATAAAGCTTGTTTTCACGAAGCTTTTGGAGTATCAGCCTCAAGTGTTGCTCATGATCTTCACGGATTTTGGAATATATGAGAATGTCATCAATAAAGATAACCATAAAGTGATCCAAATATTTCTTGAATACTCGGTTCATCATATCCATGAAGGCAGCATGAGCATTAGTCAATCCAAAAGACATGACCAAGAATTCATAATGCCCGTACCGAGTTCAGAAGGAAGTCTTTGGAATATCCTCAGTTTGAACCTTCAGCTGATGATATCCAGAACAAAGATCGATCTTTGAAAAGAATTGTGCTCCTTGCAACTGGTCAAACAGGTCATCAATGCGTGGTAACGGATACCTATTCTTGATGGTGACATGATTCAATTCTCTGTAGTCAATACAAAGTCGCATACTCCCATCTTTCTTCTTCACGAATAGAACAGGAGCACCCCAAGGAGACGTACTAGGACAAATGAAACCAATGTCTAATAATTCCTGCAATTGGGTCTTTAACTCCTGAAGTTCAATAGGAGCCATTCGATATGGGGCTTTTGAAATGGGTTTTGTACTAGGTTCAAGGTCGATACAAAATTCAATTTCACGCTCTGGGGGTAGGCCAGGAAGTTCTTCAGGGAATACGTCAGGAAATTTATTAACAATAGAAATATCATTCAAAACTGACGTATTTTTGTTTAAATCTATGACATGAGCTAAGAAAACTTGACATCTATTTTTCAATAAACGAATAGCTTTATGGCTTGAAATGACCGTGATTGATTTTAATGGTTTGGTCACTTGAATTCGCATAATAGGTTGATTAGGAATATGAAAACTAACAACCTTACGAAAATAATCAATTTTTGCATGATGAGTAGTTAACCAATCATTCCCTAGAATTACGTCAAACACAAGTATTTTTAAAGAAATAAGATCGACAGGTAATGTGCGGTTACCGATTTGAATAAAACAAGACTTATAAAACGTGGATGTAATGAAGGTTTCTCCCAACGGAGTTTCAACTGATAAGTAAAAGTCTAATTTCTCCGGAGTCAAATTTAAACGTTGAGCGCAAGTAGGAGAAATAAAAGAATGGGTAGAGCCGGTATTAAATAAGGTATATACTTCACTAGAGTTTATGATAAGCTTACCTGTGATGACCTCGTTTGGGTTCCTTGCTTTCTGGGAGGTTACAACAAACGCTCTCTCTCTCTCTTGAACTACCAGTTTTGTCTTGTCTGGAACAGACTTTGATGCCTCCATCCCAGCTGGACTTGACTTCGGTGCACGAAAAAATTAGGCTAAGTGACCTTCTCTTCCACAATTATAACATGCTTTGGACTGCTGCGTACAGTTTGGACTGATGTGTCCCTCCCCTCCGCATTTGTAACATACGACCGGCGGTCGTTCACCTTCCTTAAAAACAGGTGCTGGTCCTGACGTCCTTCCATCATTACTAAATCTCCTCTTCTTGAAACTCTCACTTTTATTGTCTTGGCCATGATTACCACCGAAGTGGTTATCATTTCTGGCATGTTGATTCCCTCCACATTTGTTGTCACCTCTTCGATGACTGTTACCACTGGTATTTTCATTCTGCCGGCTGCTTTCTCTTGGTTGTATTGACCCGTTATTGTGCTCCAATAACTGAGCCCTATTTACAATATCTGAATACAAACACAGTTTATGAGAAATAAGATATTGACGTATCTCCGGTTTTAAACCTCTTAAAAACATTCGTGTTATTTGCTCCTCATTATCAACCAAATGGGATATAAATCGGGATAACTCCGCAAATTTAGCCTCGTATTGCGACACGGTCATATTATTTTACTTCAACTTGATAAACTCCACCTTCTTCATGTGACGAATACTTTCGAAAAAGTATTTGTCGTTGAACAGCTCTTGGAACTTCTCCCAAGACATCTTGAGTGCGTCAAGCTGGGTATACTTTAGAGATTCCCACCAGTAATCTGCCTCCCCTCGCAACATAAAGGTGGCAAAAGGAACTTTTTGCTCCTCGGAGCATCCCAAGACATCAAATATCTTGGTGATCTGCTTTATACATGCATCCGCCTTAAGTGGTTTTGTCTCTCTAAGAAACTCCGGTGGTCCCAGCTCCTTGAAATGTTTAGCGGTGACCGTCCGAGAGTTTCCAGTGTTTCCACCTACATTTTGGACAGGAGTTTCTCTTGCCTGATGTTGTACAAATTGCAGAAAGCTCCTAAACATTCCGTCGTTCTCCATTCGGTCGGTGTTGTTGTTCACCTGAGGATTATTGTCTTCCTATTGCACATTATCCTGAGTATTAATCTGTGGTGACTCCACGATCTCATGTGCTTCATTGCTTATCTCAACATTTTCGGATGCCATTTTTCAAACTGCCACAAAACAAGGGTTAATTAATATATCACATATTATCCCTATACTCTGACCAACCAGTTAAATATCAAATAAACTTAGGTAGGTCATACTAGTGAAGGAATTCTCCGTCTCTCCCCTCCTAGTTCTTATCTCACATCTCAGCCAGAGATCATATCCCTAAGATTTGATACCAACTGTGACGCCCCCAAAACAGGTATACATCACCCATCTTGAGTCGCCAGATACAAGGTACATCACTTACCTATTTTTCAAAACTGTCGGTAGAAAGTTATCTTGATTTTATTTTATATATATATATATATATATATATATATAAAGTATTATATATATTATATATATATATATATATTTTGAAAAGTTGTCAGGTGGTGGGGGTGACATAATTGTCAAGGGTGGTGTAAAAAGTCATGGATTATATTTATATATATATATATATATATATATATTATTTTATTCAAAAAAAAATTATCACGTTGTGTTAAGATTGCTCAGTTTGTTTGTCACGGGTGATGAAGAAAAAGATGGCAGCATGGTGGGTGGATTTATATATATATAATATATTATATTTTATTTAAAAGATTTTGCTTTAATTATGGACCGTCTGATTAAAAGTAAATCAATTTGGACCGTTCATGGATTAGTTACTATGCAATCTATTCTTCTATAAATAGAAGCTCATTCCTTCATTATTTCTTACGAATTCAATTTGAAACTCTCTGAGCGATAATTACAAGAGAACCTATAAAAAGTATTCTCGCTACTTCCTTCTCTTATACTCGGCTTTCTTTTTACGGTAAGGATGTTATTTGTTGTACTCATGAAGAGAACTTCATATTCCATTATTTATTATTACATTGGAATAACTCAGATATATCGCCACTACCCTATACATGGTGACATTCTTCTAATATTTCGTTATTTAATATTCATCGTAATATCCTCACATGCGTGCGTTCTGGGGACTGGTTCTATTATTTATTATTCTGTTGGAATATCCTGCCTATGCGTTCTGTGCCGGACCGGGTTCCATCCTTTATTATTCATTGTTGAATAACTTTTGCTTGTCGCGCCTATCGTATGCATGGTGATTTCTTTTGTTATTCCATTCTTTATTATACTCAAATGGTTAAAACATTGACTTCTATACTCCATGAAATTAGTGGAATATCCTTGATATTTGCGCTTCATCCAAAGATCTTTTCATGGAAATATTCTTACGAGCATTCTTGAATTTTACTCTGAGAGCGAAAGATCATGTTGACAATTTGGGCGTTATCATTTCCTAGATAAATTAATTCTTGCAACTTGTTTTATTGAATTCTTATATAATTGTCATCATCCTCATGTTTATATTTTCTTTGAAAGTCATCTCGTGGCACAGAGTGCATAGATGGACTTGGTATGATTATGACCGAGGATTATTGATGTGTAATCATGACCATAATGTTACAAATGATGTGGTAAAAGTCTTCATTAGCCCGTAGTGCATTGATGGACCGATTGTTGGCATGATCATGACCATTAATGAATACACGAATGTCCTTGGCCCGTAGTGCATGGATAATTTGTGGTCGTGATACTAAAGAATATCCTTGGTAGTAGTGTGTAAGTGATTCAATGATGTTGATTATTTATTGTCGAGTCCCAAATGATAAAAGTGATGAAAAACCTTTTAAATCATAAAAGATAGTAGATTTTATTCTCTACTTGACTCTTTTAATGGATTGCTTGTTCATCACCGCAGCTTAAACTTGATGTTGTTATATTTTATCGGTTTAACACTATCAAGGCTAACGATAATTTATTCTACATTATCTTAGTCATAATATTTCTTCTTGGGCTAGTTGAGCTCACCCTTTCTTTCGTTGTTCTCTTGAAAATGAGAACATAGCAGGACTACCTCTTGGGGAGCGACTTGGCGGTCGAGAGGATAGCATTAGTAGTCCTCACTATTTTTCGAAATAGTGTGTTAATAATTGTAATGAGGACTCCTTTTGAGTTTGTATAATCTCTAGTAGACAATAATTGTATTCAAACTCACGGTTATGTTTTGTCGTATTGTACACTACAGTTGTATTAGTAAATTGTATTTGAATTTTGTACCATGTATCTGGCGACTCAAGATGGGTGATGTACCTATTTTTAGGGGCGTCACAATTAGTATCAAAGCTTAGGGATATGATCCCTGGCTAAGATGTGAGAATAGAACTAGGAGGGGAGAGACGGGGAATTCCTTCGCTAGTATGACCTACCTAAGTTTTTTTTGTATTTAATTGGTTAGTCAGAATATAGGGATAATATGTTACATGTCAATTAACCTTTTGTTTTGTGGCAGTATCTGAAAATGACATTCCAAAGACAGCTTTCAGAACTCGGTACGGGCATTATGAATTCCTAGTCATGTCCTTCGGATTGACTAATGCTCCTGTTGCCTTCATGGATATGATGAACCGAGTATTCAAGGAATATTTGGATCACTTTTTGGTCGTCTTTATTGATAACATCCTTATTTATTCCAAAAGCCATGAAGATCATAAGCAACACTTGAGGCTGACACTCCAAAAGCTTCGTGAATACAAGCTTTATGCCAAGTTGAGGAAATGCGAGTTCTAGCTTGAGGAAGTAGCATTCCTTGGGCCCGTAGTATCAAGTTATGGAATATCTGTTGATCCGGCAAAGATTGAAGCTATTCAAACTGGGAGCAACCTAAATCAGTGACCGAAGTACTTAGCTTTCTCAGTTTAGCTGGTTATTATCGGAGATTTGTGGAAGAATTTTTTCGAATCGCTACTCCATTAACTCAGCTGACTCGGAAAGATACAAAGTTCGGTTGGAGCGAAGAATATGAGAAGAGTTTTCAAGAACTCAAGAGGAGACTCATTTCAGCACCTGTTCTGACAATACCATCTGGCTCGGAGGGATTTGTCATCTATAGTGATGCTTCGGGCAAAGAGTTGGGATGTGTTCTCATGCAACATGGGAAAGTCATAGCCTATGCCTCAAGACAACTCAAAGAATATGAGAGGAATTATCCTACTCATGATCTAGAGTTAGCAGCTGTTGTCTTCACACTTAAAATTTGGAGGCATTACTTGTATGGGGAGAAAGTGGAGATCTTTACGGATCATAAAAGCCTCAAATATTTCTTCACTCAAAAGGAACTCAACATGCGACAACGACGTTGGCTTGAACTGTTGAAAGATTATGATCATACCATACAATACCATCCTGGAAAAGTAAACGTTGTAGCTGACGCATTGAGTAGAAGATCATATGCAAGTACGAGTGCGATATTGTCAACACAAAGGCCCATTTTGTGTGACTTTCAAAGGATGGAGATAGTTAAACACTCCAGGGACCCATGTGATGATGACAAATATACGAGTATAACCGACTTTAATTGATAAAGTTAAAGCTGCTCAAGCTACAGACCTGCAGCTGATGCGTATGAAGAAGAAAGTTCAAGAAGGTGCTATGCCGGAAGCAAGAATCGATGAAGAAGGAATACTTCGAGTCAACTCCAGACTTTGTGTTCCTAACGACCCTGATTTAAAGTATAAAATCATGATGGAGGCGCACAACACACCGTTTGTAATCCATCCTGAAGGTACCAAAATGTATCATGATATTCGTCATACATTTTGGTGGAACAATATGAAGAGAGAGATAGCGATGTTTATCTCAAGGTGTCTAACTTGTCAACGAGTTAAAGCGGAGCATCAAGTACCGAAAGGTCCATTGCAACCACTTGAAATTCCAGAATGGAAGTAGGAGCACATTACCATGGATTTCGTTACCGGTCTTCCTAAGGTTTCTCAAGGTATAGATGTGATTTGGGTCATTATTGATAGATTGACCAAGTCTGCTCATTTCTTACCGATACGAGAAATTTATACACTTGAACGTCTTGCTCGTATGTACATAAACGAGATTGTAAGATCGCATGGTATGCCAAAGATCCATAGTTTACGATCGAGACCCAAGATTCACTTCATGATTTTGGGTTAGTTTGCGAAAGCTATGGGCACAGATTCTGATTTAGCTTTCGGCATATCATCCTCGAACGCATCGGGTAGTGGAGAGGACTATTCAAACTCTTGAAGATTTATTAAGACTCTGTGTCCTTGACTTCAAGGGAAGTTGGGATAAGTTTTTACCATTGGTGGAGTTTTCCTACAACAACAGTTATCAAGCAAGTATTGGCATGGCTCCATTTAAGGCGTTGTATGGAAGAAAGTGTCATTCTCCAGTATGCTGGGATGAGGTGGGAGAAGCAACGTTGTTGGGACCGGAGTTGGTACGTATGACTACAGAAAAGATTCAAACGATCCGACAACGTATAAAAACCTCACAAGATCGACAAAAGAGTTATGCTGATCATCATCGAAAGGACGTGGAATTCGATATAGGAGATCATGTGTTGTTACGTGTTACTCCATGGAAAGGAGTTACGAGATTTGGAAAGAGAGGAAAACTCAATCCTCGATTCATCGGTCCATTTTTAATCCTCGATCGAGTAGGAACTATGGCCTATAGACTCGCTTTACCGCCAAGTATGTCTCGTGTTCATAACATTTTTCACATATCCATGTTACATAAATATGTGAAAGACCCGAACCACATTATTGAGGTTAGAACCGACGAAATAGCGGAAGATTTGACGTATGAAGAGGTTCCTGTTCAAATATTGGATAAGAAGGAACATATTCTACGCTCCAAGGTTATACCTCAAGTCAAAGTTTTATGGAGGAACCACGATGTTGAGGAAATGACTTGGAAGTTAGAATCTGAAATGAAATCAAGGTATCCTTACCTCTTCGTCATACCAGGTACGTACCCTAATTTTGAGGGTGAAATTTCATAAGAAGCCGAGGTTGTAAGACCCCAACTTTTATAAATAAAGATGAATTTTCTATAAATATCATTTTGAATATTATGGAATGAATTTGATATAATGTTATAGTTGTGGGTAATATTTATAAATTTTGCAAAGTACGCAAGTTATTATATAATATTCGATTGGTCGAGGAATATTCGTTTTAACAGGGAATATTCGTACAACGGCACAATCATTGGTGGACCCCACAACAGAATTATTGTCGGATTGAGAAAACGACAAAAATACTTTATGAAAATAACGGCGAATGTTTTACCGTTAACTGTTGAAACACCCGTGTTTAAAAGTACAAGATGTCTGCCGTAGTTACACAAGAAGCATTACCTGGTATTGATTATTGATGCTTACTTGAGAAGTCACTCGCTTTTGTTCAATTATTGCTACGATGGTTTAGCTTTGCATAATATCTCACGTTATTTGATTCAATTATTGTCAATATTTTATATATTATTAAATCAATAATTGAGACAACAAAGTTATTAATATTATTATTTGCAATATTAACGATGTCTAGAAGTTCTGTCAAGGAGAGGTTTGGTCACCTAATTGCGCGCCAATGGGGAGAAATCCTTATTGGAAAGCCCCCTCTTTCCTGGGAACGACATGGTCGATTAATATTGTGAATAATAATAATGATGATAAATGTTGTTAAAAATATTGAGAGGATTTTTTTATGAAGTTATTGTTGTAAATTTACTTGTTAATTGAACTCCCCATGTACTTATTTTTTAAACTATAGGTAGAAGTTATCTCAGTTTTATTTTATATATAAGTATTATATTATATATATATATATATATATATGTTTGAAAAGTTTTCAGGTGGTGGGGGGTGACATAATTGTCAAGGGTGGTGTAAAAAGTCATGGATTATGTATATATATATATATATTATATTATGTTATTCAAAAAAAATTCATCACGTTGTGTTAAGATTGCTCAGTTTGTTTGTCACGGGTGATGAAGAAAAAGATGGCAGCATGGTGGGTGGATTTATATATATATAATATATTATATTTTATTTAAAAGATTTTACTTTAATTATGGACCGTCTGATTAAAAGTAAATCAATCTGGACCATTCATAGATTGGTTACTATGCAATTCATTCTTCTATAAATAGAAGCTCATTCCTTCATTATTTCTTACGAATTTACTGAAACTCTAGAGAGAGAATTATAAGAGAACTTATAGAAAAGTATTCTGCTACTTCCCTACTCTTATATTTAGTTTCTTTTACGGTAAGGGATGTTATTTGTTGTACTCATGAAGAGAACTTCTGTTATTCCATTATTTATTATTCTGTTGGAATAACCTGTATACGCGGGCTACCCTATAAATGGTGACATTCTTCTAATATTTCGTTATTTAATATTCTCGCCGGAATATCCCATGCGTGCGTTCTGCCGGACCGGTTCCATTATTTAATATTCTCATTTAATATCACATGCATCTGCGTTCTGGCGGACTGGTTTCATTATTTATTATTCTGCTTTAATATCACATCCATGCGTTTGCGCTACGCACGGACCGGTTCCATCCTTTATTATTACATTGGAATATCCTCGCCTGCATGCGATCGCATCGCATGCGTGGTGATTTCTTTTGTTATTCCATTCTTTATTATACTCGGGTTGGTTAAAACTTTGACTTCTATACTCCATGAAATTAGTGGAATATCCTTGATATTTGCGCTTCATCCAGTATCTTTTCATGAAAATATTCTTCTGAGCATTCTTGAATTTTACTCTACAAAGCAGTATCATGTTGACAATTTGGACGTTATCATTTCCTAGATAAATTAATTCTTGCAACTTGTTTTATTGAATTCTTATATAATTGTCATCATCCTCATGTTTATATTTTCTTTGAAAGTCATCTCATGGCTTTAGAGTGCATGTAGATGGACTTGGTATGATTATGACCGAGGGATTATTCGGTGTAATCATGGTACCGTAATGTTACAAATGATGTGGTAAAAGTCCTCATTAGCCCGTAGTGCATTGATGGACAGTTGTTGGCATGATCATGACCATTAATGAATACACGAATGTCCTTGGCCCGTAGTGCATGGATAATTTGTGGTCATGATACTAAAGAATATCCTCGGTCGTAGTAAATGCGAGGGTGATTCGATGATGTGGATTATTTATTAAGTCGAGTCCCAAATGATAAAAGTGATGAAAAACCTTTTAAATCATAAAAGATAGTAGATTTTATTCTCTACTTGACTCTTTTAATGGATTGCTTGTTCACGCAGCTTAAACTTGATGTTGTTATATTTTATCGGTTTAACATCTGTTGAGGTCGATTTATAATTTATTCTACATTATCTTAGTCATAATATTTCTTACTGGGCTAGTTGAGCTCACCCTTTCTTTCGTTGTTCTCTTAAGGAAATGAGAACATAGCAGGGACTAGTCGGGGAACAGAGTGACGGTCAAGAGGATAGCATTAGTAGTCCTCACTATTCTGTGAAATAGTGTGTTAATAATTGTAATGAGGACTCTTTTTGAGTTTGTATAATCTCTAGTAGACAATAATTTTATTCAAACTCACAGTTATGTTTTGTCGTATTGCACACGACAGTTGTATTAGTAAATTGTATTTGAATTCTGTACCATGTATATGGCGACTCAAGATGGGTGATGTACCTAATTTTGGGGGCGTCACAATAATCGTGACCCATAATATTACAAATGATGTGGTTAAAGTCCTTATTAGCCCGTAGTGCATTGATGGACAGTTTTTGGTGTGATTATGACTAGGGATTATTCGGTATAATCATAACCATTGATGATTACATGAATATCCTTGGCCCGTAGTGCAGGGATGATTCGATGATGTGGTTTATTTATTAAGCTGAGTCTCAGCGATAAAGTTGATGAAAAATTTTTTAAATCATAGAAGATAGTAGATATCATGCTCTACTTGACTCTTCTAATGGATTGCTTGTTCCGTTGTAGTTATTGATCTAAAACTTATTTTCTATTATATTCTATCAGTTGTTATACTGTTGAAGGCTAAGGATAATTTATTCTGCATTATCTTAGTCATAATATTTCTTACTAGGCTAGTTGAGCTCACCCTTTTCTTTCATTGTTCTCTTCAGGAAATGAGAATATAGCTGAGACGAGTCGAGGAATGGAGTGATGGTCCAGGATAAGTGGTTGTAGTAGTCCTCACTATTCTGTGAAATAGTGTGATAATAATTATAATGAGAACTTCATTGAGTGTGGATATTGTCTAGAAGACAATATTCGTTTTAAAAACTTAACTATGTTTTGTCGTATTTTTTACACGACAATTGTATTAAAGTAGTTTGTATTTGATTTCTGTACCATGTTTTTGGCGACTCAAGATGGGTGATGTATACCTATTTTGGGGGCGTCACAATTACTAATTCATTGCATGGATTCTTTTCAAAGAAGACACTCCAAAAGGGGGAAAGAACCATTAAAGTTGGCAATGGAGAGGCTATACAAGTTGAAGCTATAGGAACTCTTCCTTTAGTTTTGGAAAGTGGTTTCATCTTGTATTTATATGATACACTTTATGTTCCCATTATGACACGAAATTTAATTTTTGTATCTAAACTTGACGTTGATGGATTTTCGTTTATGTTTGGGAATAATAAAATAATTATTTATCATTTCTCTCATGTTATTGGTTCTGGCTCTTCAGAGGGAAACCTCTATAAGATAAATTTGAATAATATCTTTACTGAAACCTTGTTAACAATGAATGTGATAGAAAGTACCTCTAAAAGTGGAAATAAGAGAAAACTAGATAATGAGAATTCTTCAAAATTATGGCATCAATGCTTAGGCCATATTTCAAAAGACAGAATGCAACGTCTTATAAATGATGGAATTCTTAATTCACTAGATTTTTCTGATCTTGACCATTGTATTGAATGTATAAAAGGAAAAATTTGTGAAAGGTAATAAGAAAGCAATCACTAGAAGTGGTGCACTACTTGAGGTGATTTACACTGATATATGTGGACCATTTTCTCCTGGGATTGATGGACAAAAATCTTTCATTACGTTCATTGATGACTATTCTTGTTATACTTATGTCTACTTGATTAATGAAAAATCTGAATCACTAAATATGTTTAAAATTTTCAAGGCTGAAGTTGAAAATCAACTTGACCAAGAAATTAAAGTAGTGAGATCAGATAGAGGCGGAGAGTATTAAGGTAAACACTCCGACACAGGTCATAGTCCTGGCCCATTTGCCTTATTTTTTCAAGAAAATGGAATCGTCACTCAGTATACAATGCCTGGTACACCGCACCAGAATAGTGTAGCTGAGAGGTGAAATCGTACCCTTATGGATATGGTACGTAGTATGTTATGAAATTCTAACTTACAAATATTTTTGTGGACTGAGGCATTAAAGACAGTTGTTCATATTTTAAACCGGGTTCCTAACAAATCTGTCCCTAACACTCCTTATGAAATTTGGACAGGTAGGAAACCTAGTTTAAAATACTTACGGGTGTGGGGCTATCCAACCGAGGCTAAGATTTTTAATCCACAAATGAAGAAACTTGACTCTAAAACTATTAGTTGTCATTTCATTAGATATCTTGAGAGATCTAAGCGTTTTTGATTTTACTGCCCCTCACATACCACTAGAATTGTTGAGACTATGTATTCAGAGTTTTTAGATAATGGTGATTTAAGTGGGAGTGGTGAGCATAGAAAAATAGATCTTGAAGAAAACAGGTTTTATGTTCTTAATCATGTAATTCAAGAGGGTGAGGCACAACAACCTTTTATTGAGGCGAATGATGTCCCTGAGATAGCTGAGCCACCACCTAATGTTGAACCCATTATTATTTAAAATCATATTCCTGAAATTGTGCAACCTTTACTTAGGTCCGAAAGATCTAGAAAGCCTGTTAATTTTGATTATTTTATAACCTATCTTAATTAGATTAACTATGATTCAAGTAAAACTAATGATCATATCTCCTATAAAGAGGCCATTATGAGTGGTCAATCAACTCAATGGCTTGAAACCATGAATGATGAGTTGAAATCAATGGAGCTTAATAATGTTTGGGATCTTGAAGAATTACAAAAAGGTGTTAAACCTGTTGGTTGCAAGTGGGTATATAAGACCAAATTAGATCCTAAAGGGAACGTTGAAAGGTATAAAGCTTAATTGGTTACTAAGGGTTTCACTCAAAAGGAAGGTGTGGATTATAATGAAACTTTATCTCCCGTATACAGGAAAGAATCATTTAGAATAGTCATGGCTCTAGTAGCTCATTATGATTTAGAGTTACATCAAATAGATGTTAAAATTGCATTCCTTAATGGTAACTTTCATGAGAATGTATATATGGCACAACCAGAAATTTTTTTAGTTAAAGGCAAAGAATATATGGTATGTAAACTTAAGAAGTTCATATATTAGTTAAAACAGACTTTTCGACAATGGTATCTAAGTTTCACGAGGTGCTGAGTAATTTTGATTTTAAGAAAAATATATTGGATCAATGCATATATATACTTGAAGGTCAATGGGAGTAAATTTGTTATTCTTGTTTTGTATGTTGATGATATACTACTTGCAAGTACTAACTTAAACATGTTGTATGAGACCTAACTTTTTCTTTCTAGAAATTTTGATATGAAGGATCTCGGTGAAGCCTCTTATGTTATAGGTATTGAAATTCATCGAGATAGGTCTCGCAGGATATTAGGAATGTCCCAAAGAGCTTATATTGACAAAGTTCTTAACAAATACAATATGAAAAATTGCTCCCTTATTGTCGCCCATGTTGTTAAGGGTGATAAATTTGGCTCATATCAATGTCCTAAGAATCAACTTGAATGTGATCAAATGAATCTTATTTCCTATGCTTCTGTGGTTGGGAGTCTTATGTATGCTCAAGTTCGTACACGTCCAGATATAGCATATATAACTTGCATGCTTGGACGTTACCAGTCAAATCTAGGTTTAGATCATTGGAAAATAGCCAAAAAGGTTTTACGCTATTTGTACTAAGGAAATTATGCTTACATTTAGAAAAACAGAAAACCTTGAAGTTGTTGGTTATTCTGATTCTGATTTTGCTAAGTGTAAAGACGAAAAGAAATTTACATCAGGGTACATCTTTATGCTTGCAGGAGGCCCTATTTCGTGGAGAACTCATAAGCAGCAGTTAACTACCACTTCCACGATGATGGCATAATATGTGGCTTGTTATCATGCTACTTGTCACGCTATATTATTAAGGAATCTTATTTCAGGACTTAAGGTTGTAGATTCCATTTCAAGGCCATTAAAAGTATTTTCTGATAATAAGTCTGTTGTTAGTTTTTCCAACAGCACCATTTATAGTGGTGCTGGACTATACCTCGACACTAAGTACTTATTTGTCAGGGAAAGAGTTGAAGATCAAAACGTTGTCATTAAGTATATTAGTACGCATAATATGTTAGTGAATCCACTTACAAAAGACTTACCACCCAAGCTCTTTTTAGAGCATGTTGTCGGCATGGGTTTAACTGGTAGTCTTAATTAGTAAGTTATTTTGATGTAAGACGACAATTTTGAGCTCGTTGTTTTGAACTTCACATTATGTTTATGGTTTGCTATTCTTTTTATTGTGCACACTTGAGAACTTGTGAGCAAACGGTACGGTTATGTTTTGGACCATATGAATGAGTTTAATCTATTGCCACTTATGTAAACTCTATTCATACCTGTTATGCTTAATGTTAATCTTTGTTCTAATAAAAGTACTAATTGTATAACTAATGAGGATCTAGTGTTAATAATGACACAAAGATTGTATTAATTCACATTAGTGTTTTTATTTGAACAAGATGTAGATATTAAATTAATACTTGGCCAAATTAATGATTGTAAGCGTTATGTTTTGTATATAAATAGTATTTCGACCAAGTGGGAGAATGTTAGAATATTTTATTTCCTTATGTGGCCTCTACTATTTATGGAATTATTGAGCTTACATATTGTATTAATTTAATCACATTATTTATGGGTTTGGTAAATTATATGACTCATAAATATTATTATTAATATTAATTTGGCATAATAGGCCCTGGGGTTTCATAATCTTGATGGACGATTTTGACCCTTAGCTATTCTATAAATAAAACAATTAGGGTTTTGTCCCAATTGTCGTATCAAAAACTTTATACACGCCTACACATTCATCATAAGATTGAGAGACAATTGAAGACCTTCATCCCTAAGTGCAGCGGAAACTTGATACACACAAGATGTGTTCTCTTAATTCATGTAAGTACCTAATTGATTAATTGATTTTATTCTATGTAATAACACGTTCCGATATAATTACTTAACATCTTTTTCTAAATTCGAAACAAAAACTCAGTGAAACAAGTAGATTATGGTCAAACTTCAGAACATAGAAAACCTGAAATCTCATTCAATAATTTGACGTGCGACAAGGTGACACCATCTTAAACCAGGTGCTTACAGCTTACTATGAACTACCAGAGGAGTGCATCTAATAGGCATAGACAAGTAATTTAAATAAATGAAATCACAGCTAAGTTATAAGAGCGAAAGACCAATCTTCTTCATATATTAAGTGTGAGGGGTGCCGGCAGTGCCCTAATTGCTTTCCTCTAAATTTAAAAACAAAAACAAAATAAATTCTTAATGGTGCAAGCCCTACAAGAAAGAGCATAAAGAAGGGGAAATATCTGAAGGAGATAGAAGACCTGTGCCTGAATGGGCAACGGGCTGAGTACTAGTACAACCTTAAATCTAAACTTCATAATAAACACACAAAGAGAACTAAAGTTGGGACCATGAAAAACACACAAAGACTAAAATACCCTAAATACTTAATTAAAACTCCTAAATTGCCTTAAAATCCCAAATATGGAATAAAAACCTAACTCCATCAATTTCTTCCGAAATAAACATAATAGAAATACCATAAAATAAATATTGAAATTTCTTTTTGGCTCTTGACTTATAGTCCACATCATTTTTCGAAAGGAAAGATACTGGGCAATGGACTCTACAAAGGGATTTCTAGCCAGCCAAGCAACACATGCAGAATAGAATTAATAGACAAAGAAGCATTTTGAGTTCTATAAGAAGATTTTAACAAAACACATAAACTCCCACAAATGGGTTAGCTAGTAAATATCTTGAGAATATGACAAGAACTATATTCCTTGGGAAAGAGAAGGGGGAAGAAAAATTGGGAAGGCAAGTGCAGAACAGATAACATGCAAAACCATTAACACATATATGCTACTAGTAAATATTATCATTGAATGGGAAAACAAAGTAAGGGGCATAAACAGTTTTTATTGTGTACAAGTACAACATTTAAGCTAAATGAATGATAGATTCCCTCTGTACATTACTAGCAGAGTAATAACTTGTATCCTTTTTAATATTGAAGAGTAAATGTAAGACAGGAATGTGTTTTCTGACGTGTGAGAAGCTTGGTCAAGTGTAAGTTGTTACTAAAATTTATTTTTTTCTATAAGATATTGATTGTCTCAATGTGCTTCAATTCAAATGAAACATTGTATATATACAAAAACTCTGTTAATATTAGTACTGGTGCAGAATAAATATCCAATTCTCTTTCATTCAAAAGGTTTTTATATGTTACCAGTTGCCACAGACTCCATAGAAGCATTGGGAAATAAATAGTAAAGTGAAAAATTTAACATAGAACAGAATCAATGTTCAGGTATAGTTAGAGGTAGTTCAGTAAAACTTTTGTAATGACCACAGCTGCTCACCCTCTGCTCTAGCCACTAATGAAATTGTGACCTCATTTCCTTTCAAATCACTGTGATACAAAAGTTGTAGATCACCCTAATGATCACCCGTACATAAATGAAAGATCTCAAGTTTTCAATGCATAATCTTCTTTCTAAGAGAAGCTGTGGCACTCAATGTCTACAACTAGGAAAGCACTTGTATAAACTGAAAAGCAAGCTATATATAGATCAAATCAACTGCTTACAGGGACAGAGCCAGGATTTATTCTTGGGGCAAAAATATATATTCGTCTACCATTATAAAACATATTATAACACATAAACAATCGAATTGATAACTCCTCATATCAACAATTTTAAACCTCGATTTGTTAATGCACATACATAATATATATATATATATATATATATATATATATATATATATATGTGTATACTGATATACACAATTTAGAATCAGGGAAAGGAAACAATTGAAATACAAGGTATAGGTTAAAAGTGTTGGAATTTGAGCCTAAATTAATGTGGGTGTTGTGAGACCCCGAATTTTATGAAATAAAAGTATTCAATTTTTCTATTTTGGTAAATAGTTAAATTGATAAAAGTTTAAAGTTAAGGGTGATATGTGAAAATTTTTCAAAGTAGACAAGTTGTCATAAAATATTCGGTTACTATTCACTCTAGTATTGTTCACTCGAGTATTTGGGGCACTTTTTATGTCGGGGTACTATTCACGAGTTACTATTCACGAGTTACTATTTACGGGTTACTATTCACCTAAATTACTATTCACCCGAATATTATTCACTCGGGTATTTGGGATATTTTTCGTGTCGGAGTACTATTCACGAGTTACTATTCACGGGGTACTATTGATTCACATTCTTATACTATTAGGGGTGGTGGTGCAAGATTGATAATACTTGCATGACTAAGTTAAAAATGGAGGTATAGTTGAAGGTATTATACTGTAATTAATTTTTTTACATGATTATACTATTTATTCACATGATTGTACTATTGATTCACATGATTTACTATTAGGGGAGTTGGTGCAAGATTGATAATACTTGCAAGACTTAAAAATGAAAAAAAAAATTGGAGGTATTGTACTGTAATTTTTCGAGCCCCAAAACGTGCAATTATCGAAACTATATTTTTCTATAAATAGAAGCTCATTCTTCCTTCATTTATCACCAATTCACTAAAGTTATAGAGCAATTATTATAAAGAGAAATTATAGAGAGAAAAAAAAAGTATTCTGCTACTCCACTACTTCTATATCCAGTTTCTTCTAAGGTAGGGAGTAATATTTCTTTCTTTCGTCTTCATGAAACTTCTGTTATTCCATTCTTTGTTATTATGTTGGAATAACCTGTCTATGCGAAGTACCGCATACTTGGTGAAATTCTTCTGTTATTCCATTCTTTATTATTCTGTTGGAATATCCTATCTGTGTGTTCTACGCCGGACCTAGTTCCGTCTTTATTATTCTGTTGGAATATCATGTCTGTGCGTTCTACGCCGGACCTGGTTCTGTCTTTATTATTCTATTAGAATATCATGTTCATGCGTGCGTTTTACGGGACCGATTCCGCCTTTATTATTCTCCGGCTGAATATCATCGTATGCATGCGTTTTATATCTTTGACTAATTCCGTTATTTATTATTCTGTTGGAATAACCTGCCTGTGCGGTCCATCGCATGCATGGGGATTTTTTTTGTTATTCCATTCTTTATTATACTCGGTTGGTTAAAGTTTTGACTTCTATACTCCATGAAATTAGTGGAATATCCTTGATATTTAAGCTTTCATCCAAAGATCTTTTCATAGAAATATTCTTCCGAGCATTCTTGAATTTTACTCTACAAAGCGAGATCATGTTGACAATTTGGACATTATTAGTTCCTGGATAAATTAATTCTTCAACTTGTTTTATTGAATTCTTATATCATTGTCATCATCCTCATGTTTATATTTTGTTGAAAGTCATCTACGTGGCTCTGTAGTGCATAGATGGACTTGGTATGATTATGACCAAGGATTATTCTTTGTAATCATGATCAGTAATGTTATAAATGATGTGGTAAAAGTCCTCATTGGCCCGTAATGCATTGATGGACGCTTTTTGGTATGATTATGGCTATGGATTCTCTTCACCAAGGGTGAAAAGATGAATTATTTTATGGCATGATCGGACCAGTTGATGAAAACACGATTATCTTTAAGCCGTAGTGCATGGATAATTCGTGGTCGTGATACTTAAAGAATATCCTTGGCACGTAGTGCGGGGATGATTTGATGATGTGGATTATTTATTAAAATTAGAGTCTCGGCGATAAAAGTCATGAAAAACCTTTTAAATCATAGAAGATAGTAGATTTTATTCTCTACTTGACTCTCTTCTAATGGATTGCTTGTTCATTGCAGCTTTTTGATCTAAAACTTGTTGTCTATTATATTCTATCAGTTGTTATACTGTTGAAGGCTATTGATAATTTATTCTGCATTATCTTAGTCATAATATTTCTTACTGGGCTAGTTAAGCACACCCTTTTCTTTCATTGTTCTCTTCAGGAAATGAGAACGTAGCTGGAACTAGTCGGGGAATAGAGTGATGGTCCTAGATGGTGTATTAGTAGTCCTCACTATTCTGTGAAATGGTGTTATAATAATTGTAATGAGGACTCCTTTTGAGTTTGTATTCTCTCTAGTAGGCAATATTTGTATTCAAACGCACAGTTTATATTTTGTCGTATTGTACACAACAATTGTATAATTAAGTTGTATTTGATTTATGTACCATGTATCTGGCGACTCAAGATGGGTGATGTATTCCTGTTTTGGGGGCGTCACAGTTGGTATCAAAGTTTAGGGATATGATCCTTGGCTAGGATGTGAGAATAGAACTAGGAGGGGAGAGACGGGGAATTCCTTCGCTAGTATGACCTACTAAGTTTATTTGTTATTTAATTGGTCGGAAAAAATATAGGAGTATTATGTGGTATGTCAATTAACCCTTATTTTGAAACTATATTCTAGAATGATATTTGAAATACAGGAGATGAGAAATAGAAAATCATGATAGAGAGGAAATAATCGGGAAGGTACAATCCGAAAAGAAAGCAAGGTATTCTCATCTCTTTGAATATCAGGTACGTACGTAAATTTTGAGGGAGAAATTTTATAAGGAGGGGAGATTGTGAGACCCCGAATTTTATGAAATAAAAGTATTCAATTTTTCTATTTTGGTAAATAGTTAAATTGATAAAAGTTTAAAGTTAAGGGTGATATATGAAAATTTTTCAAAGTAGACAAGTTGTCATAAAATATCCGGTTACTATTCACTCTAGTATTGTTCACTCGAGTATTTGGGGCACTTTTTGTGTCGGGGTACTATTCACGAGTTACTATTCACAGGTTACTATTCACCTAAATTACTATTCACTCGAATATTATTCACTCGGGTATTTGGGATATTTTTCGTGTCGGAGTACTATTCACGAGTTACTATTCATGAGTTACTATTCACGGGGTACTATTGATTCACATTCTTATACTATTAGGGGTGGTGGTGCAAGATTGATAATACTTACATGACTAAGTTAAAAATGGAGGTATAGTTGAAGCTACTATACTGTAATTAATTTTTTCACATGATTATACTATTTATTCACATGATTATACTATTTATTCACATGATTGTACTATTGATTCACATGATTTACTATTAGGGGAGTTGGTACAAGATTGATAATACTTGCGAGGACTAAATTAAAAATGAAAGAAAAGTTGGAGGTATTGTCTTTGTAATTTTTCGAGCCCCAAAACGTCTGATTATCGAAACTATATTTTCCTATAAATAAAGCTCATTCTTCCTTCATTTCTCACCAATTCACTAAAGCTATAGAGCAATTATTATAGAGAGAAATTATAGAGAGAAAGAAGAAAAGTATTCTCGCTACTTCACTACTTCTATATCCAGTTTCTTCTAAGGTAGGGAGTATTATTTCTTTCTTTCGTCTTCATGAAGAGAATTTACATTATTCCATTCTTTGTTATTATGTTGGAATAACTTTGCTACATGCTAATCTGCAAGAATATTTGGTGAAATTCTTCTATCGGGATATCCTCTCTCAATGCGTTCTACATGGGACTGGTTTCGTCTTTATTATTACATTGGAATATCACATGCGTGCGTTCTACGCTTGGACTGGTTCCGCTCTTTATTATTACATTGGAATATCCGTTCATGCATGCGTTTCTGGGGACCTAATTCCGTTATTTATTATTACATTGGAATAACTTTTGCCAGTCTTGATCTATCATGAAGTTTTGCTTATTATTTGGAATCCTATTTACCCATTTTTCAAAATAATCGGTGAAAATTATTTAAAATTGGGGCCCACATGTGGGGCCCATATGTGTTGAAAACCCATTTTAAAATTGGGGTGAGAGGAAGTTACGTATAGAGGAGGAAATTATATATATAAGTGTGAGATGTATATATATATATATATATATATATATATATATATATATATATATATATAATGTGATATGGGTGAGAGTGATGTGTGAGAGTGACTTGTTGGTGGAATTTAGTGTGTGAGTGTGTGTGTGTGGTAGTGGGTTTTGGTGAAAAAGTGGATGGGTTGATAATTAATGTTGGTTGTTTTATTATAAATTGATTTTGGGTGGTGGAAAAGTTGATGGGTGTTGTAATATTATATATATATATATAAACACATGTAGATATATATATATATATATATATATATATATATATATATATCTAGCATGTGTTTTATATATATATATATATATATATATATATATCTAGCGTGTGTTTATATATATATATATATATATATATATATATTATATTTTATTTTTGTTTTGATCCTATTGGTTGGTTGTTTGAAATTTGCATCATGTGTTATCACAACTTTGATCCATGAATTTACAAAGACATCATCATTATATAAATGTAATATATATATAATATATATTATTTTTATTAATACTGCATAGTAAATCAATCTGGACCGTTCATGAATTAGTTACTATTCAATCCATTCTCCTATAAATAGAAGCTCATTCCTTCATTATTTCTTACAAATTCACTGAAACTCTAGAGAGAGAAATTATAGAGAGAAAGAAGAAAAGTATTCTGTAACTTCACTACTCCAGTATTCAGTTTTTCTAAAGGTATGGAATATTATTTGTTGTACTCGTAAGGGGTGTTATTCTTTCTTATTCATGAAGAGAACTGTTGTTATTCCATTTGTTATTATTATGTTGGAATAATCGGTATACGCGGTCTACCCTATACTTGGTGACATTCTTATATTATTCTGTCTTTATTATTCTGTTGGAATATCTTATGCATGTGTTTACACCGGACGTGGTTCCGCTCTTTATTATTACGCTTGGAATATCACACATATGTGTGTTTTACACGGACACTGTTCCGCTTTTTATTATTCTATTGGAATACCACATGCATGTGTTTTACACCTTACTTCGGTTCGGTCTTTTATTATTACATTTGGAATATCCTATCATGTGTTTTACACCGGATCTAGTTCCGCTCTTTATTATTACATTTGGAACATCATATCGATTAAATTTCACGACTGGTTCCGTTATTATTATTCTGTTGGAATAACATGTCTATGCGAAGTACCGCATACATAGTGATTTTTTTTGTTATTCCATTCTTTATTATACTCAGTTGGTTAAAGTTTTTACTTTTATACTCCATGAAATTAGTAGAATATCCTTGATATTTGCGCTTCATCCAGTATCTTTTCATGAAAATATTCTTCTGAGCATTCTTGAATTTTACTCTACACAGAAGTATCATGTTGACAATTTGGACGTTATTGGTTCCTGGACAAATTAATTCTTGAACTTGTTTTATTGAATTCTTATATCATTGTCATCATCCTCATGTTTATATTTTGTTGAAAGTCATCTGTGGCATGTATTGCATAGATGGACTTGGTATGATTATGATCAAGGATTATTCGGTGTAATCATAACCGTAATGTTACAAATGATGTGGAAAAAGTCCTCATTGGCCCGTAGTGCATTGATGGACAGTTTTGGTATGATTATGGCTATGGATTCTCTTTGGTAGTAGTCTGAAAGATGAATTGTTTTATGGCCCGATCGGGACCGTTGATGAATACACGATTATCTTTGGCCGTAGTGCATGGATAATTTGTGGTGCGTGATCTTAATGAATACACGATTATCTTTGGCCCATAGTGCATGGATAATTTGTGGTCGTGATACTAATGAATACACGATTATCTTTGGCGTAGTGCATGGATAATTAAATGGTCGTGATATCTTAAAGAATATCCTTGGCTTTTAGTGCGGGATGATTTAATGATGCGGATTATTTATTAAGTTTGAGTTTCACGATAAAAGTCTTGAAAAACCTTTTAAATCATAGAAGATAGTAGATTTTATTTCTCTACTGACTCTTCTAATGGATTACTTATTCATTGAATTTTTTGATCTAAAACTTGTTGTCATTATATTCTATCGGTTGTTATCTTTGTTGAAGGCTAATGATAATTTATTACGCATTATCCTAGTCATAATATTTCTTCTTTGGGCTAGTTGAGCTCACCCTTTTCGCTTTCATTGTTCTCTTGAGAAATGAGAGCGTGGTGGGACTAGTCGGGAACAGTGATGGTCCTAGATGGTGTATTAGTAGTCCTCACTATTACGTGAAATAGTGTAATAATAAATGTAATGAGGACTCCATTGAGTGTGGATATTATCAGATGATAATATTTGTATTAAAACTCACAACATATGTTTTGTCGTATTTTACGATAGTTGTATTATTAAGTTGTATTTGAATTTTGTACCACGTATGTCTGGCGACCCAAGATGGGTGGCGTATACCTAATTTTGGGGCGTCATAGTTGGTATCGAGCCGTAAATGTGAAGAGCCCCGAGCCTCTCATTTGGTGACTTCTGTTGATGGGGAATGCAAAGCCGGACTCTCCGTAGGGGGCCTTGTCTTTTGAAAGGTGATAGATACCAATGTGAGGTCTTGACACAAGTTGGTGTCTAGAGTCACAGATTGGTATCGAGCTTAGGGATATGATCCTGGTGAGATGTGAGACAAGAACTAGGAGGGAGAGCGGAAATTCTTTTCGTTAGTATGACCTACCTAAGTTTATTTGGTATTTAATTGGTCAGTCAGAGTATAGGGATAATATGTTGCATGTCAATTAACCCTTGTTTTATGGCAGTGTTTAAAATGGCAGCTGAAAATGTTAACAATGGTGTGAATGAGACCGTGTAGACACCTCTAATCACCAACCAGGTTAATGTGATTAGAGATATCCATGTGGTGATTGAGGAATTAAAAGTTGCACTCAAGCTAGTCTCCAAGGTAGCAACTGAGAGTGAGGAAGAAGAGGAACCTAAGGATGATTTATTAGAAGAACTTATTGATCAAAATATAGAATTGCAAAATCATATTCATGAGTTAGAAGAGCGTCTTTGAAGAGCGGCGGATCGTAGAAACAAAGGGATGCAACAATTCAAAATTGTATTACCCGATGTGCAATGGTTGAACAGAAGCACTCTTTGGTAGAGTATCACGATATTAAAGTGGAATCGAGAATTCAAACATCAAGGAGCAAATTGAAAGAAGAAATGGCGAACAGTGAGAATGAAAGATGCATGGGTAAAAAGCCGCATGACGCGTTGATATGGTGGAAAGAGAAGTCCGATCCAAAAAGCTAAAATAGATGATATGTATTTCTCTTTTTCGGCGGTTGGGAGAATCCGACGATCGAATTTTGAATTACCCTGACGAGGAATCGAACGAAGTTATCACGGGTTAGTTAATTATAAATTTTTATGAAGTCTATACCTTATTAGATACGGATTCTACCCATTCTTTTATCTCTCTTGCTTGCGCTCAACGTTTAAATTTGACTCCAGAGAGATTAGACTTTGACTTATCGATTGAAACTTCGTTAGTAGAAACCTTCATTTCATGTGCTATCCAAGTCTTGGATGAGAGTCACAGTTTTTAAATGATATTTTTATTGCTAATAAATCTCCTGATGTATTCTCGAAGGACTTCTTAGCCTACCCCTAGAGCGTTAAATCGAATTTTTTATTGACCCAAGTACAAAACCCATTTCTTAAACCCTCAAATATTTCTTCAACCAAAACGAACGTAACATGCGCCAAAGAAGTTGGCTCGAGCTGCTGAAGATTACGTTCGTACCATTCAATATCATCGTGGAAAAGCGAACGTGGTAGCTGACGCGTTGAGTAGAAGATCGTATGCGTTTACAAGTGCGAATATACGAACCCACGTGAAGATAACGAATATACGATTAGAATCGACTTTAATCGATAATGTTAAAGCCGCTCAAGCTTCAAACCCGAAGCTGATGAATGTGAAGAAGAAGGTTCAAGAGGGCGTTATTCTAGAAGCAAGAATCGACGAAGAGAGAAAATCTCAACCCTCGATTTAATTGACCCATTTGAAATCCTCGATCGATTAGGAATTGTGGCTTATAGACTCGTTTTAACGCTATGTATGTCGTGTGTTCATAACGTTTTTAACGTATCGATGTTACGTAAATATGTGGACGACCCGAACCACATTATTGATTTAAAACCGGACGAGATAACGGATGATTTAACGTATGAAGATGTACCTGTTTAAATCCTGGAATATATTCTACGCTTAAAGGTTATACCTCAAGAGTTAGAGTCTAACGAAGTGTCCGCATCTGTTTAGCATACCAGGTACGTACGTAAATTTCGAGGGCGAAATTCCATAAGGAGGGGAGATTGTGAGACCCCAGATTTTATGAATAAAGATTTAAATTTCTCGAAATATTTTTTTTTAATATTATGGTGTGGATTTGATATAATGTTATAGTTGTGGGTAGTATTTAGAAATTTTTCAAAGTATGCAAGTTGTTGTATTATATTCGATTGGTCGAGGAATATTCATTTTAGCAGGGAATATTCGTACAACGGCGCAATCATTGTTGGACCCCACAATGGAATGATTGTCGGATTGAGAAAATGACAAAAATATTTTTATGAAAATAACGGCGGAAGTTTTACCGTTAATACTGTTGAACTACTTGGTAGTAAAAGTACAGTAATAAGCGTGGTTGCATAGTAGCACACGGTATTGATTATTAATGCTTACGTGAGAAGTCACTCAGTTTTGCTTATTATTTGGATTCCTATTTACCCATTTTTCAAAATATTCTAGTGAAAATTATTTAAAATTGGGGCCCACATGTGGGGCCCATATGTGTTGAAAACCGATTTTAAAATTGGGGTGAGAGGAAGTTACGTATAGAGGAGGAAATTATATATATATAAGTGTGAGATGTGTATATATATATATATATATATATATGAATGATATGGGTGAGAGAGTGATGTGTGAGTGAGTGTGAGTGACTTGTTGGTGGAATTTAGTGTGTGAGTGTGTGTGTGTAGTGGGTTTTGGTGAAAAAGTGGATGGGTTGATAATTAATGTTGGTTGTTTTATTATAAATTGATTTTGGGTGGTGGAAAAGTTGATGGGTGTTGTAATATTATATATATATATATATATATATATATATATATATATATATATATATATCTAGCATGTGTTTATATATATATATGTATTATATTTTATTTTGTTTTGATCCTATTGGTTGGTTGTTTGAAATTTGCATCAAATGTGTTATCACACTTTGATCAAGTGAATTTGCAAAGACATCATGTTATATAAATGTAATATATATATAATATATATTATTTTATTAATCTTTATATAGTAAATCAATCTGACCGTTCATGAATTAGTTCTTATTCAATCCATTCTCCTATAAATAGAAGCTCATTCCTTCATTATTTCTTACAAATTCATTGAAACTCTAGAGAGAAATTATAGAGAGAAAGAAGAAAAGTATTACGCTACTTCTTACTACTCCGATTATTCGGTTTTTAAAAGGTAGGGAATATTATTTGTTGTACTCGTAAGGGGGTGTTATTCTTTCTTATTCATGAAGAAGCTGTTGTTATTCCATTTCTTATTATTACATTGGAATAACCTTATTATCTGTGATACACCTATACTTGGTGACATTCTTCTATTATTCATGTTTTTATTATTACATTGGAATATCTTGTGTGTGTTTTTACCGGACTGGTTTGTCTTTATTATTACGAAATATCACATACATGTGTTTTACACGGCACTGGTTCCGCTCTTTATTATTACATTGGAATATCCTATCATGTGTGTTTTACACCACTGGTTCCGTCTTTATTATTACGTTGGAATATCCTATACATGTGTTTTACAGGATGCGGTTCCGTCTTTATTATTACATTAGAACATCACGCTTGGTTGTGAATTTTACGACTGGTTCCGTTATTATTATTCTATTGGAATAACTTTTATCTGTCTAAGTCTGCATGCGTGGTGATTTCTTTTGTTATTCCATTCTTTATTATACTCGGTTGGTTAAAGTTTTGACTTTTATACTCCATGAAATTAGTAGAATATCCTTGATATTTAAGCTTCATCCAAAGATATCTTTTCATGGAAATATTCTTACGAGCATTCTTGAATTTTACTCTACGGAAAGTATCATGTTGACAATTTGGGCGTTATTGGTTCTGGACAAATTAATTCTTGAACTTGTTTTATTGAATTCTTATATCATTGTCATCATCCTCATGTTTATATTTTGTTGAAAGTCATCATGGCTTTGTATTGCATAGATGGAATTGGTATGATTATGACGAGGATTATTCGGTGTAATCATGGCCGTAATGTTACAAATGATGTGGAAAAAGTCCTCATTGGCCCGTAGTGCATTGATGGGCGAGTTTTGGTATGATTATGGCTATGGATTCTCTTTGGTAGTAGTCTGAATGAATTGTTTTATGGCATGATTAGGATAGTTGATGAATACACGATTATCTTTGGCCCGTAGAGCATGGATAATTTGTGGTCGTGATCTTAATGAATACACGATTATCTTTGGCCCGTAGTGCGTGGATAATTTGTGGTCGTGATACTAATGAATAAACGATTATCTTTGGCCGCAGATGTACGGATAATTAAATGGTCGTGATACTAAAAGAATATCCTTGGCACAGTAGTGCGGGGATGATTTAATGATGCGGATTATTTATTAAGCCGAGTTTCATCGATAAAAGTGATGAAAACCCTTTTAAATCATAGAAGATAGTAGATTTTATTTCTCTACTTGACTCTTCTAACGGATTGCTTATTCCGCTGAATTTTTTTGATCTAAAATTTGTTGTCTATTATATTCTATCAGTTGTTATACTGTTGAAGGCTAATGATAATTTATTCTGCATTATCTTAGTCATAATATTTCTTATTGGGCTAGTTGATCTCACCCTTTTGCTTTCATTGTTCTCTTCAGGAAATGAGAACGTGGTGGGACTAGTCGAGAAGCAGTGATGGTCCTAGATGGTGTATTAGTAGTCCTCACTATTCTGTGAAATAGTGTAATAATAAATGTAATGAGGACTCCATTGAGTGTGGATATTGTCTAGATGACAATATTTGTATTAAAACTCATAGCATTATTTTTCTCGTATTTTACACGACAGCTGTATTATTAAGTTGTATTTGAATTTGGTACCATGTATCTGGCGACCCAAGATGGGTGACGTATACCTAATTTTGGGGGCGTCACACAGTAGTTGTTCCTAAACTACCTGAATGTCGCGAGGCTCCTCCTCTATAGGCATTTGAGGTCCCTCCTCCCTAGCCTGACTGGATTCTCCGACATTAGTCATCCTGACAACAAACTTTTAAAGTTTTAATTATTAATCATTACTATTCGACACTCACGAGTACATAAATTAAAATCACATAAGCACATAAGTGTTTTATTACTTCTTTCCTAAAACTCCATAAAAGTTATCTCCGCTATCTTTTCAAAGGTTACTTTCTAAGGCTTTCCCCCCCACCTAAGGTTCATAGCCTAGGGCTTTGATACCAACTTGTGACACCCCCAAATCCTGGTACTTCATTTCCTCAGGATTTGGTGTTCACTTAATCAAAACATTCATTTCTAACTACTCAATTATAATAAAATTGAATAATAAAAACATGTCCATACAGGATTAAACTTAAATAAAAATCTCCCAGGTTATCTAACATTTAACAACAATCATTCAAATGCGGAAATTTAAATAAACTTCAGTACAATCTTTAAACCAAAGTCTGAAAGTAAACTATCAAAACTATTACAAGTCTTGATGTTGATTCATCTTTCCTTTTCCACTCTTTGGTGCTAGAAATCGTCACCGTTTCAACTTTAGTATGTAAAGAAATTTTACGAGCAAGAGTGAGCAAACAAGGCCCACTTGAAATAACAATAAGTAAATCTTTAAACTTTTACATCAATTGCCAATATTAGGCTCGATAGAAACGAAACAATATATTCTATTAACTTTACGAAAATTTTAACATTCAATTTGAGGGTCTAATGATCACGAATCATGTCCACAGATTATAAGTAATCTTTAACTTTAACTTTAACTTGATCGTAAGACTATAAGGACTCCACGTCTTGGGGGATCAACCCTTCGTACAATGTATTGTGCACAACCATTTCAACGCTAAGCGTAAACCTCTATTAAAAGAGTTGTTCATCTCGATTATTTAGAATACAAGTTCGCACCAAAGTAAGTTTGGTTTGGATACATTCTGAGGTAATTTAGAATTCAACGATGTCAACTAAGGATTAGTTGATTACAAAAAAATAACCTTGGTATGCTATGGAATAATCATAACTGAATTGATATTTGTAAATTAACATCATGCTTTAGGAATAATCTAATAGCATAAGCATGGAATAATCATAACATTCAAGGTTATTGAGGATTGGGTACTAAACATGCATCATGAATAGTAAATTGAACGACAAAGTTGCTCATCACTAGAATACAGTGACTCGCATGATAACTAACGAGATACATATTAAAGAAACTTGTTCAATAATAAGATGTAAGATTTAGAATACTTGCATCCTCATGAACCAATAGATAAAAGAGCTTTATCAATAATAAACAATCTAACTCCACGAAAGTGTAGAGTTAGCAACTTGTATAATTGAAATGGAATTAAAAGCAATAATGTGCTCAACGAAATTAAACTTGTACAACGAAGTTTTAGAGTTAGAAAACTTGCCTTTAGCACAAGCTAAACCTTACAACTTGAATCAATACCTATCATATGTCATCATGACATAATTAGTCATTACCAACATTTTATATCTATATAAATGATATATATACATCATGTAGGTCAAATCACCCATTCACATAATCAAACTATGTTAATACTAGTTAATACTTGATAACATGATCATTCATAGTTTAATACTATTTGAAATCATCATTTAGCATTCATATTATTAACACATAAACTTCATGTTACTTATTTTCTACGATTTTTACATCAGGTTGGTTTGCCATTTGATGCCAAGAGTTAATGACTTAACGGCGTGAGTCATGAGCCATCGATTGGCGGCTGCGATGTAGGCAATGGCTGCGGCACAAAACTTATATCTTGCTAAGTACGTGACTGCGACACCAGTCGAACTTCGGCGACCAAGCTTCGGCAAAGATGAACAAAAGCCAAATTGGCCTCTGAGCTCCAATCTAATAGACTAATTAACATGTAATTTACACATAGACTTCATGTAAACGTATTGTGAAGACTTCTAACATGTTTCTACCCATAAAATAATATAAACATCAAATCTACAACACCCAATTTCAATGTTTTGGCCAAAACTCCATTTTTAACATTTTTAATGGAAATCAACACTGTGATTTTGTTTTTCAATCAAAACAGTAATTTCAAAACACCATAGTTATGATTATACATACTCTATCAAATTCAATAATCAATTTATCAGTTTAACAACTAATTAAACCTTAATTTCTACTTTAAACTAAGCCATATTCATATATATTTTTCATATGAACTCACTATGATATATTTTCTTCCACAAAACCCATACATACATGAACTAGTTTTTCTATAATCATATATAAACTCATGAAATCATCTTAAAATCAAAAATTTATCATATAACTATAAACACCACCAATTTATCTTTTATAAAAATTTTACAGAGAACTTTTTGGAGAATAAAACTAAACTTTAAAATTATAAAATACAAGGATTAATATACTACCTTTGATTAAGAAGATGATGGATATTCTCAAGCTTCTTCTCTCCAATTTCTTTCTCAAAACGTGTTAGAATCACTCACTTTTCTCTCTATAGTTTTCTTCTTCTCTCCCTTTTTCTTCTTCTGAGTTTTCTTTCTTCCTAACTCTAACATACATATAATAATATAACGTATATAGTAATAATAGATATATTAAGTATAGGATTTTAATTGACATCAGTTATAGAATTTTGAAAATCAAAAGCCATAAAACTTGTTTGGCTAGCTAACTAAAAATAACTCATTAACCCTTACACCTTGTTTGGTAAACCTAATTAAAACAAATGGATTAATCCTTATACCTTGTTTGATAAAACATCATTAGATTAAAGACTTAATATGCATTAAGACTTGTTTGGCCAAAACTAAATTAAAGTCCTTTAATTTATTTTAATAACTCCTTTATAGCAAGGTTATTAGTCACACTTCTACTTAATTAAATAATCAATTTAATCAATTCAAATACTAATCTATTAAATTACTTTAACACATAAATCATTAACACAAAGCTATAATTTCTATTATAATTGTAATTTTATTAACCAACTAATATTTTAAATTATAAATTCCCATTTAAAATATTATAATTTATTTAAATCACTATAAGCTCTCTAGCTTACTTATTAAATTAAATTGGTATATAATCTCATAACAATTAATTTTCTTATCTCCTTAATTATTTATTCAACAAATAATTAACTAAACCACATCAACTCAAATGCCATTAAATACTTATATAATTCAATAAATATTTAATATTGCAAATAAATATTTAATATTTAATATTTAATTATTTATTTAACAAATAATTAACTAAACTACATCAACTCAAATTGAACAATTATTTATTCAACAATAAACATATCAATTAAATACTTATATAAATCAATAAATATTTAATATTACACTTTAAAATTCTGGAATGTTACATTCCCCGACAAAAAGAATATTCCCCGACCAATCGAATATTATACAACAACTTGCATACTTTGCAAAATTTATAAATATTACCCACAACTATAACATTATATCAAATCCACACCATAATATTTAAAAAAACATTTCGAGAAATTTAAATCTTTATTCATACAATTTGGGGTCTCACACAACCCGTCACGTGTGTTCCGACAGGAAGATGTTCTCCGAATATCAAGAAATTGAGAATGGAGAACATCTATACATGGGAAATTCTTCTTCATCAAAGATAGTTGGACAAGGAAAGGTGATTCTGAAGATGACATCTGGCAAAGAACTCACCCTCAACAACGTGCTCCATGTGCCTGATATTAGGAAAAATTTAGTGTCAGGATCCCTTCTTAGTCAAAAGGGATTTAAATTAGTGTTTCTATCAGACAAATTTGTATTAACTAAAAATGGGATGTATGTGGGGAAGGGTTATATGAGAAATGGGCTCTTCAAAATGAATGTAATGACTGTTGTACCTTCCAATATTAATATAATTACATCTTCTGCTTATATGATTGAGCCATCTAATTTATGGCATGGTAGATTAGGACATGTTAATTATAATACTATACGTAGATTAATTAATATGGAATGTTTGCCAAAATAAGAGATTAACTCTAATCATAAATGTGAAATTTGCGTTGAGGCAAAACTTAGAAAATCTTCTTTTAAATCAATTGAAAGAAGTACAAAACCTCTTGAATTAATACACACAGATATTTGTGATTTAAAGTATATACAAACAAGAGGAGGTAAGAAATACTTTATCACTTTTATAGATGATTGTACAAGATATTGTTATGTTTACTTATTGAGAAGTAAAGATGAGGCTTTGGGAATGTTTAAACATTACAAAAATGAGGTTGAGAATCAACTTGATAAAAAGATCAAGATAGTTAGAAGTGATAGAGGTGGTGATTATGAATTTCCATTTATTGAAATTTGTTCACAACATGGTATAATACACCAAACAATTGCACCTTATTCACCACAACAAAATGGTGTTGTAGAAAGAAAGAATAGAACTTTAAAAGAAATGATGAATGCATTGTTATTAAGTTCTGGGCTACCTCAAAATTTGTGGGGGGAAGCAATTCTCTGAGCAAATTATATTCTCAACCGAATACCTCAAAAGAAGTCTAATGTTACACCCTATGAATTATGGAAAGGACGTAAGCCGTCTTATAAACACTTAAAAGTGTGGGGGTGTTTAGCAAAAGTAATGGTTCCTCCACCAAAAAAGGTGAAAATAGGACCAAAAACAATAGATTGTATATTCATAGGTTATGCTAATAATAGCGGTGCTTATAGATTTTTGGTTAATAAATCAAAAATAGAGGAAATACATGAAAATATGATTATTGAGTCAAAAGATGCTGAATTCTTTGAAACAGTATTTCCTAATAAAAAGGAACAAGAGCCAAGTTCTAACGAACAAGAAACAAGTTCAAATAAAAGAACTTATGATGTTGTTAATGACAGTAATCATGGTTTAGAAGATATTGATGAACCTAGACGTAGTAACGTGGTAGAACGTCAAAATCTTTTGGTCCGGATTTTCTAACCTATTTGTTAGAAAATGAGCCTCAAACCTATAAAGAAGCAATATCGAGTCCTGAAGCTCCATATTGGAAAGAGGCTATAAATAGTGAAGTAGAATCCATTTTGGATAATCATACATGGGAATTAGTAGATCTCCCACCAGGCTCTTAACCTCTTGGATATAAGTGGATATTCAAGAAGAAAATGAAAGCAGATGGATCTATAGACAAATATAAAGCAAGACTTGTAATCAAAGGATACATGCAAAATGAGGGTTTAGATTATTTTGATACTTATTCTCCTGTGACAAGAATATCCTCAATTAGGATGTTAATAGCCATTGCAGCTATATATAATTTAGAAATACATCAAATGGATGTAAAAACAACTTTCTTGAATGGAGATTTAGAAGAAGAAATCTACATGGAACAACAAGAAGGATTTATTATTCCAGGACAAGAAAAGAAAGTTTGTCGGCTTGTAAAATCTCTTTATGGATTAAAACAAGCACCTAAACAATGGCATGAAAAAATTGATAATGCAATGTTATCAAATGGTTTCAAAATAAATGAGTGTGACAAATGTGTGTATGTCAAGGACACTAAAAATGGATATATTATTATTTGTCTGTATGTAGATGATATGCTCATTATGGGTAGTAATAATGAAATCATTAAAATTACTAAAAGAATTTAAATAATATGTTTGACATAAAAGACATGGGTGTTGCCGATGTAATATTAGGAATTAAGATTTCTAAAACATTGAATGGATTAGTGTTATCACAATCACACTATATTGAGAAAATAATCAAGAAATTTATTCAATATGATTGTAATCATGTGGGAACACCGGTAGATATAAATCTACACTTGTCTAAAAATAAAGGAGAGAGCATATCACAACCTGAGTATGCACAAATAATTGGAAGCCTTGTGTACTTAATGAATTGTACATGTCCTGACATAGCACTGTTAGGTTTTTTATTATTCATGAACGCAATCAAATTGCATAAAAAGTGCGAAAACGTGAAAAATCAGAGTTTAAAAAAATTTACAAACCATAAACCCGAATCATCCTTTATGCGCAATTATTAATTTAACGAAAAGATAAAGAATAAAATCATACCCTCGAAGATCGAGCTTCCTCAGGTACGAGTTCACCTCCTACTTCTTCGCGATCTCCTTGAATCCACCGGGTTTGGTTCCTTCCTTTGATCAACGTTAGCCACCCAAGCGTTTGGCCTCAGGGGTGATCCACCAGGAAAAATAAAGAATTCAAGAAGATGGTGTATTTGGCTCAAACCCTAATTTTCTATCTCTATAGAAAAGGGTACTCTCCAACAAATTAGAATTATGTCGTTGTAAAAGTCAACAACCCCCACCACCCATAATAAGACTCCTCTTATTTATAGATGTGGGCAACCCATCTTAACAATTAAGGAATTGGGTTTTATTTAATTAATTAAATTCTTTTAATTAATTAAGCTCCCTACTCTTATTAGGGATAATTAATTAAACTCCTTTAACTAATTTTTCTTCCTAATCCAATTAGGAATAAATGAGAGTACTTATATTAAATTAATTCCTAAACTCTTTTAGAAATTAAAATAATAATAATTGTAATAATATTAATAAGACTCCTCTTATTAATTTATATTTAATATTTCTAAAATATTAAATAATAAATATTAAGCTATTTAATTTATTCTATCACCATAGATTAAATTAAATATACATAACATATTATTACGATTATGCCATTAACTTCTTAAATAATTATTCTTCCTTTTATGGTGTGACCCTTTAGGTTCTCCATATTAAACCGGTTGTGAATAAATCAATTAGAACAATTCTAATCTTATTTAAATAAATAAATTAAATAATTAATTTATTTAAATAAATAATATTTATTCTACAATAGGGATAAGCCTCCCTAAGCGATCAACGACTTTCCGGATAATATAGATTTCAACATTAATCATTAAAGAACCTTTAAGTAAATAGTTCTTAAAATGATTCAATCCTTCCACCATCTGATGTCCCAATTAAATATAAGACATGGAATTCTTGTCAAGTCTTATTTTATTTAATTATATGTATTTCGATCCTTAAATGCACAACTCCAAATAATGCAAATTAGAAACTCCTTTCTAATTTCATTACGCTTAACCAAGGACTCTTGGGTTGTCATTTATCGAATCACATAGGACATTTCTCTTCTTTTATTAAGTGGTAGATTCTTTATTGATCATACATTATCTCCATATACAACTTATTATACCCAAGCATACCCTTTGATATACCCTAATGGTCTTAAGGAATAAGTCAAAGTATAACTCATCATACATAAGATACAATGATGATCTCAAGTCCAAGGATTACTTGTACTACTATCACTACTGAGAATTCCTATTGACGAGCAAAAAAAAACTCCATTAGGTATTCCTTAGCGAGCCACGTTCAATGAACTTATTCTCTAATAAGCACCTACATACTTGCTTTAGTGTCTCCACACAAATGATCGTGAGATCAATCATCCTCATCCAATGAGCAAGAAGCGTATGTACCCGATCTATCCCGATTCACTAATCCCCAATTTAGTAATCCAATGATTGGGAACTATTTTAGTTTTAAGCTTTCTAAGAATTTAGATCTCATTAGAATGATCATCATCATTATTCTAAAAGCATTGCTTAAAACTATGGGTTTATCACATATTATAAAAACAACATCATGTAGATAATTAAAAGCCTTTAATAAATTAATACTTTTTATTAATAAATGAATAAGATTGTTACAAAGTATATGCTTTATCATCAAACATGATTGGCTTGTGTGCATACTACTTTCAATCTCCCACTTGCACTAAAAGCCAATCGTCATGGTAACTCATACTCTTCTTCTCTGGTGACGATTATTCTCTTTGTTGGATAAGCTTTTGTTAATGGATATGTAATGTTGTTCATGAGAGTCCACTATCTCTATAGTGATTTCCCATCTTTCAATGATTCTAATAATCAAATGAAAGTGCCAACACATGTTTAGATCCAAGATGAGACTTAGGAACTATTCTAGTTACGTAATGAACTTGCGACTTCATTTATAGCTATATACTTTGTCTTTATTACTAAACCAAAGAACTCTTTCTTTGTTTGGAACCTTTCAATTCAACGCACCAGATTCAAGATAACACTTTACCTTAAAGTGGATTTTACGTCGTCTTGGTGCATATTCGAAAAACTTGAGTCTGTTAAGCCCTCTAGTTTTAATTAAGACCCACCATGAATATGATCACATCCTTAGTGCCGGTTAAGCACTTTAAGATGTTTTTCACTGACTCATAGTGAACTTCTCTAGGATATGACTGATCAACATCAGGTCTCGTACATTTCATTGCATACATGATAGTTACTCATGTGATCTCTCTTTTGGAGTCTTTGGGGACTATTAAGAGAGATACACTCCATAGCTCATCAACATGAGACAACTCTTGGAGTTTGCCATGCTAAACGACTTTAGCATCAAATGAATATACATTCCTTGGGTTAAGTCGAGCATCCTCTTGAATCTATCTATATAGATTTTATCCCCAATTAAGATACTCTTCCCAAATCATTCGTGGAGGAATTTTTAGACAAATTTATCTTTACTGATTGTAGCATTGGTATGTCATTCCTTATCCGTAGTATATCAACATATAGTACTAGGAATGTCACGATGCTCCCACTGACCCTTTTGTACACACTAGGTTCATTCTTATTTTTGATAAAATCAAACTCTTTTGATTGCTTCATCAAAAGCGAATGTTCCATATTTGAGAAACTTGCTTCAATCCATTTCTCTGAAAGTGTCTACAACACTTACCTCATCGTATGTAACTCGGATCATCATCTTCTATGATGCGTACCTCATCATCATCATCTATGATGAATCCATACCTCCTAGGTATCTTGATGACTATTCCGTTCTGATTATCTTTGTGGTACAATAGAGTTATCTCTATAGGTTCCTCTTATTTGACTTATAGTGTTTTGTGGTTCTTGAACTTTTCAAGATCTATTATCCTCCCACTAGCCCTTTTTAATGATAAACACATTTATCTTAGAAGGCGGCGTGTTTAAATAACAAACACCTTTTGCTAAGTAGAATTATAGAACATATACCCTAAACTTACTTTAGGATGTCCCACAAATCATACATGTCAAATCTTGTCCCAAGCTTATCCTTGAAACCTTTTCACATAAGTTGGACAACCCCTTATCTTAACATACTTAAGATTAGGAATCCTCCACATCCATAACTTTTATGGAGTCTTAGGGCTTTGGATTTTGAGGTTACCTTTTCGTGAGATATCTGACCATTTCTAGGACATTATCCCGGAAGGATCTTGGAATGTCGGTAAAATCATTATGGACCGCACCATGTCCAACAAGGTGCGATTTTTCCTTCGGATACATCAATCAATTATTGTGTATCGGGGAGGCGTCCATTATGAGAAAACTATTTGAGATGATCTAGAAACTTATTGCACAAGTATTTATTCCTTGATCTAATCAAAGAATCTTAATACTTTGCCAATTTGTTTCACTTCTGAATTCTTTGAACCTTTCATATAATTCACACTTGTATTTCAACAAATACATACATTCAACTCTTTGAATGATCATCTCCTTTTCTTATACTAGTTTGTTCAATTTACAAAATATATTTTTCACGTAAGTCAGTATACAAAATCCATTAAGTAATATTTCGATTTCTATACAAAACATTATTATTATAAATAGAACAACAATTGTTCTTAATTATAATACCAAAATTTTATTGTCCAACAATAAAATGGAAATAATATTTTAACAAGAACTGGAATACAATAACAACTTATTGACTTAATAGATTTGCCCGTAGGCATTGCTAAACTATAAGTTTCTATGGCTAATCAAAGAACCTTTGCTTCATTTTCCACACATAGGATTACTTATCTTTGTTTAACTTTCTACTTCTGCTTGGTCGCTTCATAAATCTATATTTATGATAACCAAAGTCGGTATCCAATACCCAAGTAGAACCTTGACTTAAAGAAAAATTTATTTCAATCATGAACAAAAAGCGTATTATAAATGAAACTTCACTAAGCTTCTTTGGTTAGCCTCTGCAAGATACTTCTCATGATTTCTTTCCGGTGTCCGGGCTTATTGTAGTGGAAGCAAACTCCTTTGCTATCCGTATCAGTTTTGTTCTTATTATCCTTTGTTTATGCCTTTCTATATACTTTCTTTGAATCATTCTTCTTTTCGAAGATCCTTTGGCCCCTACCGGTGAAGACATGGTCTTTCTTGGTTGGAGAGTGACTCTCAACATTTTTCAATATGTTAAGCAAATCGGTGAGGCGATATCTAGCTTGTTCATATGAAAAATTCACAACAATTGTGAAAGGAGTCCCGGGAGTGAGTGCAAGATCAAATCTTGGCTCAACTCTCCATCCATGACAAAACTTCGTTGTCTAATTGATCAATCAAATTGATAATGTTTAGGACTTTTATGCATCTTTGTAGTGCCATTGGCCATTCTAGATCGGAAGAGCTCCTTAGATATCGATATCTATCGGTCCTACTTTCCTCACCATCAACTACTTGTTGTGCGAGAATTTAGTAGGTGCATCCATAGTTTCATCTTGTGTGTGAAGCTCGTTACTCATGGATGCGAGCATGATGCATTGAGCCAACTATGCATCATCTTGCCACTTTCTAAAAATAGCAATCTCTTCCTCAGAGGCATTGTCTGCAACCATTGCAGGGATAGGCGTATTAAGGACATAAGATGGCTTTTCAGCCATGAGAACTATTCTCAAATTCCTTAACCAATCCGTTTAATTCGGTCCGATTAAATAACATCTAATATGTTTCGCAGTGATAGTAATTTTAGACATTGTAAAATTCTGTAAATGAATTTGTAATTAACAACATTTTAACATACATTCTTTTATTAATTACCAAAATAAATTAGGTCTTGTTTTAAATTGGTATCTCCCACTATTTTCTTCAAACTATATTACCCTCACTTATATAGTTCGGCAAAATCTAATTAAAGATTTGCTAGTGAGAATAAGGATCCTATTTCAAATGTATATAGCCTTGTGGTGACACAACAAACTATATATAAATAAATAGGTAGACAACTTTTGTCAATTACATCAACTATGCAACTCCTTTTCTTTTGCCTCTTAGATTATTTTGATCAAGTGGTGGCACATCCGAATCAAAATTATCCAAGTTAAGTCCGACCTAGCACTCCATATATTCAAAAAGAAAAATATCATCCTTGTGGTGACACAACAAAACAATATTGTTCAATTTTCTTTATAAGCATCAAATGTGATAAATTAACATCTTAAATACTTAATACTTGCCTTGTGGTGACACAACAAACTCATATTAAATATTTACTACTCTATTAATTTTATCATGCTAGAAGGCGACGTTCGATATTCCAAATATCTTTGAACGCTTAGGACTTAATATAAAAAAAAATTTGAGGGGTTTGTTATTAATTTGTCTCATCTTGTTTAGCGGCATGCATACATATATATATAAAAAACACGCGTCGTATTAATGAACATGCGAGGCATGTTTGCATAATATATAATATATATAAAGTATAAGCATGCACATATAGAATACTATATTCTACCCGGATTGATTATGGACTTTTATTCTAGTTTGGTTCACTAGAGCCACCAAATGAACCAAAAGGTCAAACCCTAGGGGTGCAAGAAATAACATTTAAATATAACTATTACATTTAAACCCGGGCTCCATTACAAACGGGTCTTCAAGCGGTCCTTGCTCCTTGATCTCCAATTCTTCAAAATTAATTCTAACTATTCCTATTAACAAAACTATTTAAAATAAATAGAAACCTTTATTAGCGATCGAGGGAAATACATGGGAGAGATAGAATTTACATTAAGAAAAATTAGAAGGCGAGGTACACTGAGACCCCATTTAATAAAACCCATACATTCATGCATCCAACTAAAATAAAATCCAATCATATTGGTCAATAGTCCATAATCAATCCCATTTATTATCATACACATCACCATATGCATCAATAAATAACATTCATCTTATGAATAATAAACATTTAATATATATATTGATATCATTTAATGGGCAAATTTAGTTAGTATAAAATCTAATTTTGAATCAAAATAAACTCCTTTATTTTAATCCAAATTTAAATCAAAATAAAACTATTTTATTTTAATTTATTCAATTTTAAATAAAATAAACTATTTTATTTTAATCAAAATCTTTAATCAAAATAAACTCCTTTATTTTAATTAATTATGGAATCCAATTCCATGAAGAAAAAAAAACTTCTTTATTAAAGGAACCACGGATACCCTTTCTTATTCACAAATAAACTCTTTTATTTTGAATAATATGAAATCTAATTTCATATCTAAATAAACTCCTTTATTTAAGGAAACACGGATTTTTTTTTTCTATTCACAAATAAACTCATTTATTTTGAATAATATGAAATCTTATTTCATATTTAAATAAACTCCTTTATTTAAGGAAATTAGGATTCTCTTTTCATTCACAAATAAACTCCTTTATTTTGAATAATATGAAATCTTATTTCATATCTAAATAAACTCCTTTATTTAAGGAAATTAGAATTCAATTTCAACTCCAATTAGTTATCATGAAATCCAATTCCAACTCTAATTAGTTAGCATGAAATTCTAATTTTAAAATTAAAATAAACCTTTTATTTTAAGATTAAAATAAACATTTTATTTTAAAATTAAATTAAAATTTTTATTTTAAAATTAAAATAAACTTTTATTTTAAGATTAAAATAAATATTTTATTTTAATTACATAAAATTATTATATATATATATATATATATATTACGTAATATATATTATATATATATAATCACCATTTATTCTTAGTCTGCAAATGAAAAAAAATGCACAATAACAAATTGTGAAACCGTGAATCATGTAACAACCCAACAACAAATATATGATTTATAGAAATCATGATACACTTTAATTCTTGAAATCAAGTGAACTGACACAACAAAAAAAAAAAAAAAATTGCTTGGTGCTTAAATTCCTTTTATTTTTAATGGGCCACGTGGGTTAACATGTAAAGTATATATATATATATAGTAACGAACCCTTCAAGTATTCCATGCAACAAGTCCGGTTTTTTCATTAGAATGATTTCGGTTTTTTTTTATTTTTTTTATACAACAAAATTATGCCCAATTAAATTGTTCTAAACACATATCAATATACATATTAAATCTGAACAATTAATAATTCGTATAAAGATTTGGCTCTGATGCCACTGTTAGGTTTGTTATTATTCATGAACGCAATCAAATTGCATAAAAAGTGCGGAAACGTGAAAAATCAGAGTTTAAAAAAATTTACAAACCATAAACCCAGATCATCCTTTATGCGCAATTATTAATTTAACGAAAAGATAAAGAATAAAATCATACCCTCGAAGATCGAGCTTCCTCAGGTACGAGTTCACCTCCTACTTCTTCGCGATCTCCTTGAATCCACCGGGTTTGGTTCCTTCCTTTGATCAACGTTAGCCACCCAAGCGTTTGGCCTCTAGAGGTGATCCACCAAGGAAAAATAAAGAATTCAAGAAGATGGTGTATTTGGCTCAAACCCTAATTTTCTATCTCTATAGAAAAGGGTACTCTCCAATAAATTAGAATTATGTCGTTGTAAAAGTCAACAACCCCCACCACCCATAATAAGACTCCTCTTATTTATAGATGTGGGCAACCCATCTTAACAATTAAGGAATTGGGTTTTATTTAATTAATTAAATTCTTTTAATTAATTAAGCTCCTACTACTCTTATTAGGGATAATTAATTAAACTCCTTTAACTAATTTTTCTTCCTAATCCAATTAGGAATAAATGAAAGTACTTATATTAAATTAATTCCTAAACTCTTTTAGAAATTAAAATAATAATAATTGTAATAATATTAATAAGACTCCTCTTATTAATTTATATTTAATATTTCTAAAATATTAAATAATAAATATTAAGCTATTTAATTTATTCTATCACCATAGATTAAATTAAATATACATAACATATTATTACGATTATGCCATTAACTTCTTAAATAATTATTCTTCCTTTTATGGTGTGACCCTTTAGGTTCTCCATATTAAACCGGTTGTGAATAAATCAATTAGAACAATTCTAATCTTATTTAAATAAATAAATTAAATAATTAATTTATTTAAATAAATAATATTTATTCTACAATAGGGATAAGCCTCCTAGCGATCAACGACTTTCCGGATAATATAGATTTCAACATTAATCATTAAAGAACCTTTAAGTAAATAGTTACTGCGTCTAATTCAATCCTTCCACCATACAATGTCCCAATTAAATATAAGACGTGGAATTCTTTGTCAAGTCTTATTTTATTTAATTATATGTATTTCGATCCTTAAATGCACAACTCAAATAATGCAAATTAGAAACTCCTTTCTAATTTCATTACGCCTTAACCAAGGACTCTTTGGGTTGTCATTTATCGAATCACATAGGACATTTCTCTTCTTTTATTAGAAGTGGTAGATTCTTTATTGATCATACATTATCTCCATGTACAACTTATTATACCCAAGCATACCCTTTGATATACCCTAATGGTCTTAAGGAATAAGTCAAAGTATAACTCATCATACATAAGATACAATGATGATCTCAAGTCCAAGGATTACTTGTCTACTATCACTACTGAATTCCTATTGACGAGCAAATAAAACTCCATTAGGTATTCCTTAGCGAGCCACGTTCAGTGAACTTATTCTCTAATAAGCACCTACATACTTGCTTTAGTGTCTCCACACAAATGATCATGAGATCAATCATCCTCATCCAATGAGCAAGCAACGTATGTACCAATCTATCCGGATTCACTAATCCCCAATTTAGTAATCCAATGATTGGGAACTATTTTAGTTTTAAGCTTTCTAAGAATTTAGATCTCATTAGAATGATCATCATCATTATTCTAAAAGCATTGCTTAAAACTATGGGTTTATCACATATTATAAAAAACAACATCATGTGTAGATAATTAAAAGCCTTTAATAAATTAATACTTTTTATTAATAAATGAATAAGATTGTTACAAAGTATATGCTTTATCATCAAACATGATTGGCTTGTGTGCATACTACTTTCAAGCACAAGCTGTCAATAAATTGAGTAGATTTATAAGCAATCCAGGAAAAGATCACTGGAAAGCAATTATAAGAGTTTTAAGGTATTTAAAATACACCCAAAATTTTGGATTACACTACTCAAAATATCCAGCAGTACTTGAAGGATACTGTGATGCGAATTTGATATCGGATACAAAAGACTCCAAATCCACAAGTGGTTTTGTGTTTACACTGGGAGGAAGAGCAATATCATGGAAATCTTCTAAACAAACATGCATTGCTCGATCAACGATGGAATCTGAGTTTATTGCACTGGATAAGGCTGGAGAAGAAGCTGAATGGCTTCGTAACTTTTTAGAAGATATTCCTATGTGGCCTAAACCTGTGCCTCCTATTTGTATCCATTGTGATAGTCAATCAGCAATTAGAAGGGCACAGAATCACATGTATAATGGTAAGTCTAGACATATTCGTCGTAAACACAATACCATAAAATAATTGCTCTCTAACAACATTATGTTTATTGAATACATAAAGTCAAAAGAAAATATAGCAGATCCGTTGACTAAAGGTTTGACTAGAGAGCAAGTAAAAATAACTTCAAGGGGAATGGGTTTAAAGTCTATAAATAAGGATCGTCATGATGGAAACCCAACCTAGTTGACTGGAGATCCCAAGATCTAGGTTCAAAGGGACAACTCAATTGTGAATGATTCAACCAAACCACTATGAAGAAAATAATTTCTTCTACTCATTCCTATGATACGAGATAGTGATACCTGCAGCGGTTACAAGATAAGCTATGCTTTTAATGATTCTTAAATCTTGATAAACATTTGGAGTATGGCAGGATACTCTTATTAAGAATCACCTATGTGAGTGTGAACTGGGCCAATTCTATGAGAAGGATAAGGCTATACTTCTCTAAAGCACTCATAAATCCGGGATTGTTCGGGGCCAAAATGAATCAAATCATGAGAACCAAATAATGTATAGAAAGATTCTGTGTGAATTACTATTGCCTCGATTTACACAAACGATTGGACAGTTCAAGACATCACGTTCACTGGACAACCAGTAAACCCAATAGTCTTTCACAAGGGAAGGTTCAAAGCCAAAAGCTACCTCTCTCGATACAGATGATTTCTAATTCTGTCTCTCTCAGAGTCTAAATAACATTTACATAAGGTTGTCAGTCAATATCATTCATGTGACGCCCCCAAAATCGGTATACATCACCTATTCTGAGTCGCCAAATACATGGTACAAAATTCAAATACAACTTAATTATACAACAGTCGTGTAAAATACGACTAAACATATGATGTAAGTTTTGATACAAATATTGTCATCTAGACAATATACAAACTAAATGGGGTCCTCATTACATTTATTATCACACTATTTCATAGAATAGTGAGGACTACTAATGCTATTATCTGGACCATCACTCTATTCCACGACTAGTCCCTGCTACGTTCTCATTTCCTGAAGAGAACAATGAAAGCAAAAGAGTAAGCTCAACTAGCCCAGTAAGAAATATTATGACTAAGATAATGCAGAATAAATTATCATTAGCCTTCAACAGTGTTAAACTTATAAAATATAACAAACATCAAGTTTAACTGCAGTGGAACAAGCAATCCATTAGAAGAGTCAAGTAGAGAACAAAATCTACTATCTTCTATGATTTAAAAAGTTTTTCATGACTTTTATCATTGAGACTCGGCAATAAATAATCCACATCATCCACACTTTTCTGACGAGGATATTCATTAGTATCACAACCATAAATTATCCATGCACCACAGCCAAGGATATTCGTGTATTCATCAATGGTCATGATCATGCCAACAACTGTCCATCAATGCACTACGGTTCAATGAGAACTTTTTCCACATCATTTGTAACATTACGGTCATGATTACACCGAATAATCCTCGGTCATAATCATACCAAGTCCATCTATGCACTACTGAATACGATGACTTTCAACATAATATAAACATAAGGATGATGACAATGATATAAGAATTCAATAAAACAAGTTCAAGAATTAATTTATCCAGGAACTAATAATGTCCAAATTGTGAACATGATACTTCGTTGTAGAGTAACACTCAAGAATGCTCAGAAGAATATTTCCATGAAAAGATACTGGATGAAGCACAAATATCAAGGATATTCCACTAATTTCATAGAGTATAAAGTCAAAACTTTAACCAACCGAGTATAATAAAGAATGGAATAACAAAAGAAATCACCGAGCATGCGATAGAGTATCACCGCATGCATACGGAGTTATTCCAATGAAATAATAAATAATGGAACCGGTCATGCGTAAACACAAATAGGATATTCCAATGAAATAATAAATAATGGAACGGTCATGCGTAAACGCATTGCGGACGGGATATTCTAACGAATATAAAAATAATGGAACCGAGTCATGCGTGAACGCAAGCCGGCTGTGATATTCCAACAGAATAAAAAATAATGGAACTAGGTCATGCGTAAATGCACAGACAAGATGTTCTAATAGAATAATAAACAACGGAATAACAGAAGAATTTCACCAAGTATAGGTATCCAGCAGTATCACGAGTTATTCAATGTAATAATAAAGAATGGAATAACAAAAGAATTTCACCAATAAGAAAGAAGGAATACCCCTAATGAGTACAACAAATAATATCTCTTACCGTAAAAGAAGAGTATTTTGACTGATAGGGTGAGGATATACTCAAAGAAAACTTGCACTACGCTCAAAGCTTTCTTAAACTCTAAAGAAATACGCTCAAGATTATAGAAGAAGAACTCTCTCTATAGTTTCTCTCTCTAGAGTTTCAGTGAATTCGTAAGAAATAATGAAGGAATGAGCTTCTATTTATAGAAGAATGGACTGCATAGTAACTAATTCATGAACGGTCCAGATTGATTTACTTTAAACGGACGGTCCAGATTGGTTTACAATAAAATATAATATATTCTATTTATAATCTAATAAAATGAATAACTTTATAAAAAGATTTTACTATGCAAACACTATGCATAATAAAATATAATATATTCTAATTATTGTCTAATAAAATAGATAACTTTATAAAAGTATTTTGTTTTATATAAAAATATTTTCTGTTTTATTACATTACTAATACTAATAAAACAAAACTCATCATCATTATTATAATTCACAATATTAATCGACCAGGTCGTTCCCAGGAAAGAGGGGGCTTTCCAATAAGGATTTTTCCCCATTGGCGCGTAATTAGGTGACCAAACCTCTCCTTGACAGAACTTCTAAACATCGTTAATATTGCAACTAATAATATTAATAACTTTGTCATCTCAATTATTGATTATAAAATATTGACAATAATTGAATCAAATAACGTGAGATACTATGCAGCAATTACTGTAACAATAATTAAACAAAACTGAGTGTCTTCTCACGTAAGCATCAATAATCAATATCGTGTGCTACTGTGCAACTATGCGTATTACTGTACTTTTAACACTAGGTGTTTCAACAGTTAACGATAAAACTTCCGCCATTATTTTCATAAAGTATTTTTATCGTTTTCTCAATCCGACAATAATTCTGTTGTGGGGTCCACCAATGATTGTGTCGTTGTACGAACATTCCCTGTTAAAACGAATATTTCCCGACCAATCGAATATTATATAACAACTTGCGTACTTTGCAAAATTTATAAATATTACCCACAACTATAACATTATATCAAATTCATTCCATAATATTCAAAAATGATATTTATAGAAAATTCATCTTTATTCATAAAAGTTGGGGTCTTACAATTCATGTGGGGGATTTTTGGAATTTGAGCCTAAATTAATGTAGGTGTTATTAATTAATTTTAATGATTCCATATATTAATGTGTTCTACTCCATGAGTAGATTAAATTAAGTATTTGGAAGCTCAAATCTATAGAGTAATGAATGAGATATTAACTCCCAAAGATGACACTTGGAAGATAATAAATACATGTGGGAAAAATCAAGTCCCACATAGGTTAGGAATTAAAATTTTAATATGTTTATATACAAGGAAAGTGCTCTTGGGTTTGGGCCCCAAGGGGCACCCCACTTTAGTGGAAGGGAGAGGACCTAGTCAAGGCTAGGTTCGAACCCACATGCATCTTGCCATTGCCGTCTCACGGCCTGGCACGGCTCTGCTCTCAGCTCAGCTCGGGGCTCTCGGGCACGTGGTCCAGGTCTCTGTATATATTTTTTTAGACAAAATATTTATTTAAATTTTTTAATTAAAAATTTATTTAAATTTTATTTATTTAATTCTATTATCATAACTGTGTCGTTTTGAGAAGCTGTATTTATTATATTATCAAAATTATGTCGTTTTGAGAAGCGGTTTTATTAAAACTGTGTCGTTTTGAGGAAGCGGTATCTGTAAGGTTGAACGGGCGGCCCAAAACTACGTCGTTTTTGTCGCGCCTTTTCTTCTAAGCTTAAAACTACGTAGTTTTGGTTCTGCTAACGCTTAAACTACGTCGTTTTAATAAACCAAATAGATGCGCCTATTCTGTAAATGGTCAAAACTACATTGTTTTGACCAACAGATACAAATAACACCTCTTCAAGAGCCACCCCATGCCTTTTCAGGGGTGAGATGCCCATCCAAAGGGTCACCAACCCTCCTATAAATAGATAGGAGGGGCAGCCTTCATTTTCATCCATTCGTTCAAGCATTTAAGCATATAAAGCATATAAAGCATTTATTTCTTCATTAGTTTCTTTAAGTTTATTTTGAGAGAGTCAGAGCATTTCTTTTGGTTCGAGGTGTATACTTTTAGTAGTGCTGCTAAAGTATACAGTATCATTGTATCCTAGGAGACAAGTGCTATCAACTCTAAGCACCATACGGAGGGCATAATTATCTTAAGAACATAGTACCAAGTACTAGCCTTGACAAATATTTTTTTATAATTCTGGTTAATTGAGATAAGTAAATATATATATAATTTCCTTTCAAGTTTCCCTAACGAAAAGGGCCTGCTAATTTGGATAATTGGACCACTATATCACCACAACTCAGAGAAATTGCATGATTGCCCAAATAAAAATCACATGAGTTGAACCAGAGTTAATCATTCATTCATTGTGAATAAGAATAATTGAGATTTTCCAGCAAAAGAAAGGCAATGAAGTCTACTAAAAAGAAGTCCAGATTAATCAAACTGCAGGTGGTACAGGGTATTCCGATTTTTCAAACACCAACATAAAAATCTCCTCTCTTTTTTCAAGAAATAAAAAACCCATTAACCCAGTTCAACACTAATACGGCAATGTGAAAGAAAGCAAACACCCAGATGAAGTTGAAAGAAAGTAAACAACCATGAACCATGAACGAAAACAAAAACAATGAGAGAAAGAGGACTAGAGGAGAGAGAAAATAACACAAATTAATTAGAGAAAGAAGAGAGAAATTAGTACCTATAAAAAGTAGATGAAGAACTTGACTAATTTCATCTTCTGATCCTCATGCTGGAAACCAGGTTCGGCAGGGACAAAATGGCAGATGGGAATGGCGAATGTTAGGGAAGAACCGCATAAGCAAAACAAGGCTTTGTTTGTTAGTGTGTAGTGGAGATAATGAAATGAAATGGATTATTCTAAGGGGCAGAAATGAAATGGATTGCTACAAGGCCCATAAAACACAAATTTAAGGGTCCTTAACACTAATATACAACAATTAGAAAGTATTTACAAAAACAAAACACCCACAAAATAATTACAAAAATTACGCAACACAAAATTATGTTGCTAAAATTACGGTCATTAACTCCCTACACGTCAGTTACCGACTTTTATATTTCCAACCAACTGATCAACAATTCACGCTAATGAAGAAAACAAGCAACTTTCATATCCGAAAAAAATAGAGCAACGACATATCGGAGAAGACGACTTCTCCAACGGCGATGCAACTCTGAGATCGGATAATATCGAAGAAGATCAACAGCAACTTTTGATCAACAGCAACTTCAAGATCAACAACAACTTCAAGATTAGTAACCAGCCTCGATCTGTAACAAATTTGATTGTTGATTGTTGATTGATTCGTAATAGATTTGTATACTGAGGTATTTGAGTTTAAAGTTTATATGCATATAGATACCCCGTGGTTACTATATACTCGTATATTGGTTACCTTTCTTAAGTTTTTCGCTCTTTAATTGGTCACAAAGTCAATATACTGACTGTTTTGATTTCAAAATGCATGTAAAAATATGTTTTATATTACGTTTACTAAGTACATATAAATTGGTTCTTTTTTATTATTGATTTGGTCATTTGTATAATGTTTATTTGGTTCTTTGTATACTTTAAATGTATATTCTATCGATGTTTTTATATTGATGGTTACTTATTAAATACATTGATTACCTTCCTGCAACTGTTGGATCTTTAAGTACATATTGATGTTTTTTATATTTTGGTTACTAAATAGATATATGTTGGTTACTTTCTAATCTAAATTTGGTTACTGTATAATGTTGTCAAGTTTGGAGTGTCGAATTTTGGCATTTTTGGAGCCTAATTTCATTGGAAACGGATCAACGATCAAAAATCACCAGCTTTGATGGTGAACTGCATGGTTTTTTTGGTCAAATTCCATCATTTAGGCCTTCAAAATTGCATGTAAAAATTTGGTTTATTTTCTGGTTACTAAGATTATGTAGTTTGGTTACTGTCTAATATTGATTTGGTAACTTTATAATGTTTATTCAGTTGTCAGACAATGGAGACTGACAATAACCAATACAACAAATTTAATTGTTTACATGAATATATAATTATTTAATGTTAGTAACCATTAACCACATGGTTGGTAACATTTTTGATGGTGTACAGTAACCAAAATTGATGTTGATTAACAAAGGCAGTATACTAACTGTTTTGATAGCAAAATGCATAAAAAAATATGTTTTATATTTTGGTTACTAAGTACATAGAAATTGGTTACTGATTATTATTGATTTGGTTACTATATAATATTTATTTGGTTGTTGTATACTTTAAATGTATATTTTCCTGATGTTTTTTATATTGATGGTTACTTATTAAATACATTGGTTAACTTTCTGCAACAGTTGGATCTTTAAGTACACATTGATGTTTTTTATATTGTTTGTTTTTGCTGTAAAATGCATGAAAAAATATGTTTTATGTTATGGATACTAAGTAAATATATGTTGGTTATTGTCTAATCTGGATTTGGTTAGTATATAATGCTGACTTGTTTACTGTGTAATATTACCATGGTTACTACATAATATTACTGTGTTTTATACTGATTTTTTTTTTATATTGATGGTTACTAATTAACTACATTGGTTACCTTCATACACCTGTTAGTCTTTAATTTGTAACAAAGTCATTACTGATTGTTTTGGTTGTAAAATGAATGTAAAAATATTTTTTATAATCTTGGCTACTAATTACATATATTTTAGTCAACCCATATATACTAAGCAAATAGATCGTAACCAGAACAACAAAAAATAGTAACCAAAATCCCAACTCAAGGAAACAAAAATAGAATCCAAATCAGAAACTAACAATAACCAAAAACGGATTAACGATCAAATCCAAATCGATATCTAGCATAAATAATCCAAATCAGAATCCAAATCGAATTTTGGTGTTTTTGGAGCCTAATTTCATTGGAAACGGATCAACGATCAAAAATCACTAGCTTTGCTGGTGAACTGCATGGTTTTTTGGTCAAATTCCATCATTTAGGCCTTCAAAATTGCATGTAAAAATTTGGTTTATTTTCTGGTTACTAAGATTATGTAGTTTGGTTACTGTCTAATATTGATTTGGTTACTTTATAATGTTTATTCAGTTGTCAAGCAATGGAGACCGATAAAGAACTAATCTGACAAATTTAATTGTTTACATGAATATATAATTATTTAATGTTAATAACCATTAACCACATGGTTGGTAACATTTTTGATGGTGTACAGTAACCAAAATTGATGTTGATTAACAAAGGCAGTATACTGACTGTTTTGATAGCAAAATGCATGAAAAAATATGTTTTATATTTTGGTTACTAAGTACATAGAAATTAGTAATGACTATTATTGATTTAGTTTCTTGTATAATATTTATTTGGTTCTTTGTATACTTTAAATGTATATTTTCCCGATGTTTTTATATTGATGGCTACTTATTAAATACATTGGTTACCTTCCGCAATGATTGGATCTTTAAGTACACATTGATGTTTTATATTGTTTGTTTTTTTCTTGTAAAATGCATGAAAAAATATGTTTTATGTTATGGATACTAAGTAAATATATGTTGAGTTCTTGTCTCAAACTGGATTTGGTTAGTATATAATCGATTTGACTTTTTCGTGTAATATTACCATGGTTACTACATAATATTACCGTGTTTTATCTTGATTTTTTTATATTGATGGTTACTGATTAACTACATTGGTTACCTTCATACACCAGTTAGTCTTTAATTTGTAACAAAGTCATTACTGATTGTTTTGGTTATAAAATGAATGTAAAAATATTTTTTATAATCTTGGCTACTAATTACATATATCTTGGTTACTGTATAATATGTATTTAGATACTGTAAGGTGTTTATTTGGTTACTCTATAATGTTATTGAGTTTTATAATTGTTTTTTTATATTGGTGGTTACTTATTGACTACATTGGTTACCTTCATACAACCGTTAATCTGATTATATATATTGGTTGTTGTATACTATTTAATTGGTTACTGTATAATGTTTATTTGGTTGCAGTGACAATTTGGCAATTTTTTTCAAGTTTGAAGTGTCGATTTTGGCGTTTTTGAGCCTAATTTCATTGGAAGCGTTCGACGATCAAAAGTCATGGCGTTCTTTGGTGAATACTGCAGGTTTTTTGGCCAAATTCCATCATTTAGGCCTTCAAAATTGCATGTAAAAATGTGGTTTATATTCTGGTTACTAAGATTATGTAATTTGGTTACTGTCTAATATTAATTTGGTTACTTTACAATGTTTATTTAGTTGTTAGACAATGGAGACTGACAGTAAACAATACAACAAATTTAATTATTTACAGAAATATATAATTGTTTAATGTTAGTAACCATTAACCACATAGTTGGTAACATTTTTGATAGTGTATAGTAACCAAAATTGATGTTGATTAATATTTTAATTTTTGATTCCATCATGAGTTATCAATATAAAGTAAACATATACATTGAACAACTGGTAACTGTTCTGAAATGTTTTTATGTAAATTTGGTTACCCATCTAAAATAAAATGGTTACCTCTATATTCATATTTAGTTACCAACTGGCATGGACCATTTCCAAATAACTTTTATAACTACATAATTTAAAAGTATCCATCAGCTAGATAAATGGGAACCCTCACATGTACATTAAGCACTTGGTAATTGTTCTGATATAAGTTTTTAATTAGTTGGTTACTAACAAAAACTAAAATGGTTACCCTTATATACAGGTTTGGTTACCAATTGCACCTCTTAAACTATTTTTATTTTAATATGAGATCTATAAGTGACCATCGTATATATAAACGAGAACTATTAATTGGAGTTTCTTATTCTATCATGATGACAGAGTATAAATAAAACATATACATCTAACACTTTATAACAGTCTTGATACAAGCTTATAATTATCTGGTTACTAACAAGCTTGTAACTATCTATGATAATTATCTGGTTACTAACAAGCTTGTAGATAAATAGGACACTCACACATGTACATATAACAATTAATGTTTGTCCTGATACAAGCTTGTAACTATCTGGTTACTAATAACAGTAACCATAATATAACATAATAAAACGGTAACCACATAATTATATGACAGTAACCAGATCAAACAGGTTTTAATGGTAACCAAAACAGAAACGTCAATTAATGAAACCCAGTTTAGGCAATCCATGTATACTAAACAATTACATATTAGCCAAAATAAAAAATAAAAGTAACCGAAATCCCACATTGAGGACACAATAATAGTAGCCAACCATAAGGTAATAGTAACCAAAACATAATAAAGAAGTAACCAAATAGTTATATGAAAGTAACCAGAATATGTTTTAATGGTAACCAAAACATAAACAACCTGTATATCCAACCAAGTTTAGGCAACCCATGTATACTCTCACATGTACATTTAACCATAACTTTTCCAATGAATTTTCTAGAATAGCATAACCCTTGTAGAAGATATTTGAAGGAATTTACAAAAATAATACATCAATGTATACTAAGAAAATACATGGTTTATTATGACCTGGGTTTATTATTTACAAAAATAATACATCCACAAACTAATGATGCCTTAAACTTCTCCAACTGACTTGGGTTCAATTTCCTGGTAATAATGCTGGGGACTTCCATGTCACACCAATATATAACTTTTTCAGTGAATTTTCTGTTGCATTCCTCATAGTAAAGATCCCATAATTGCCAATAAACAAAATCAAATTTACACAATCATTAGTAACCATATATAAACAATATTTATAACATAAACAGTTACGTAGTGACCAACAAATAAGAGCATACTAACCAAAACATAATATAACAATTACATAGTAGCCAAAACAGACTATAACAAATAACTTGACATCCCACATTGACCGCCTGATAATAGTTATCATATCATAATATAATATTAACCATACCATAATAAAGCAAAGAATTAAAAAATTATATTATATAATCTAATGGTAACCAAAATATACACAACATGTAGTACAGGCCATTTTATGTAGTAAACAAACAGTTATATATAATATTAACCAAAACATAATTTAAAGGTCACCAAAACAAAAACATGTATACCAAAAAATATACTAAAGAAGTAACCAAACAGTTACATGATAGTAACCAAACCATGTTTTAATGGTAACCAACACATAAACAACATGTATAGCAAACCCAGTTTAGTCAACCAATGTATACTAAGCAAATACATTGGAACCAAAACAACATATAAAAGTAACCAAAATCCCAATTGAGGGAAAAAAATGGTATCCAAATCATAAGCCAACAACAACAAAAAATATACTAATGAAGTAACCAAACAGTTATATGTTAGTAACCAAAACATATATTAATGGTAAACAATACATAAATAACATATAGACCAAACACAATTTAGTCAACCCATATATACTAAGCAAATAGATCATAACCAGAACAACAAAAAATAGTAACCAAAATCCCAACTCAAGGAAACAAAAATAGAATCCAAATCAGAAACTAACAATAACCAAAAACGGATCAACGATCAAATCCAAATCGATATCTAGCATAAATAATCCAAATCAAATTTTGGCGTTTTCGGAGCCTAATTTCATTCGAAACGGATCAACGATCAAAAATCACCAGCTTAGTTGGTGAACTGCATGATTTTTTGGTCAAATTCCGTCATTTAGGCCTTCAAAATTGCATGTAAAAATTTGGTTTATTTTCTGGTTTCTAAGATTATGTAGTTTGGTTACTGTCTAATATTGATTTGGTTACTTTATAATGTTTATTCAGTTGTCAGACAATGGAGACTGACAGTAACCAATACAACAAATTTAATTATTTACATGAATATATAATTATTTAATGTTAGTAACCATTAACCACATGGTTTGTAACATTTTTGATGGTGTACAGTAACCAAAATTGATGTTGATTAACAAAGGCGATAATCTTGATTGCTTTTGATAGCAAAATGCATGAAAAATATGTTTTATATTTTGGTTACTAAGTACATAGAAATTGATTCTTGATTATTATTGATTTGATTCTTCAGATAATATTTATTTAGTTCTTTGATATACTTTAATTGTATATTTTCCTCGATGTTTTTTATATTGATGGTTACTTATTAAATACATTGGTTACCTTCCTACAACAGTTGGATCTTTAAGTACACATTGATGTATTTTATATTGTTTGTTTTTGCTGTAAAATGCATGAAAAAATATGTTTTATGTTATGGATACTAAGTAAATATATGTTGGTTACTGTCTAATCTGGATTTAGTTAGTATATAATGCTGACTTGTTTACTGTGTAATATTACTATGGTTACTACATCATATTACTGTGTTTTATACTGATTTTTTTTATATTGATGGTTACTGATTAACTACATTGGTTACCTTTATACACATGTTAGTCTTTAATTTCTAACAAAGTCATTACTAATTGTTTTGGTTGTAAAATGAATGTAAAAATATTTTTATAATCTTGGCTACTAATTACATATATCTTGGTTATCTTTTGTATAATATGTATTTAGATACCAGAAGGTGTTTATTTGGTTACTCTATAATGTTATTGAGTTTTATAACCTGCTTTCTTTTATATTGGTGGTTACTTATTGACTACATTGGTTACCTTCATACAACTGTTAATCTGATTATATATATTGGTTGTTGTATACTATTTAATTGGTTACAGTATAATGTTTATTTGGTTGCAGTGACAATTTGGCAATTTTTCAAGTTTGAATTGTCAGATTTTGGCTTTTCGGAGCCTAATTTCATTGGAAACGGGTCAACGATCAAAAGTCACAAGCGTTGCTGGTGAACTGCAAGGTTTTTTGGCCAAATTCCATCATTTAGGCCTTCAAAATTGCATGTAAAAATGTGGTTTATATTCTGGTTACTAAGATTATGTAATTTGGTTACTGTCTAATATAAATTTGGTTACTTTACAATGTTTATTCAGTTGTTAAACAATGAAGACTGACAGTAAACAATACAACAAATTTAATTGTTTACATGAATATATAATTGTTTAATGTTAGTAACCATTAACCACATGGTTGGTAACATTTTTGATGGTGTACAGTAACCAAAATTGATGTTGATTAATATTTTAATTATTGATTCCATCATGAGTTATCAATATAAAGTAAAAATATACATTGAACAATTGGTAACTGTTCTGAAACGTTTTTATGTAAATTTGGTTACCCATCTAAAATAAAATGGTTACCTCTATATTCATATTTAGTTACCAACTAGCATGGACCATTTCCAAATACTCCCTCCGTCCCATAGTTATAGGCTGATTTTTTTTGGCACGTAGTTTAAGAAAATCAGTTTAGTGACAATTTTTAACATAAATTTTCCACATATACCTCTTAATATGGAATTAATGAATAAATTAATTACTTCTTACTTATCACACTGGAACTCTCATCTTCATTGATTGACGTGTTAAAGTCCATAACCATAGAACTTTAACCAAAGAGAATACAACAACATTAAATGTGGTGATAAAAATAATGACATTGAATGTTATTTTTTAAAAAAAGAGTAATGGTTGAATATTTATTATAAGGGCATAAAAGTAAAACAATGAACCAACTAAATTTTATAAATAGTAAGTAGCCTATATATTGGGACATCTCAAAATAGAAAATCAGTCTATAACTATGGGACGGAGGGAGTAACTTTTATAACTACATAATTTAAAAGTATCCATCAGCTAGATAAATGGGAACCCTCACATGTACATTAAGTACTTGGTAATTGTTCTGATATAAGTTTTTAATTAGTTGGTTACTAACAAAAACTAAAATGGTTACCCTTATATACAGGTTTGGTTACCAATTGCACCTCTTAAACTATTTTTATTTTAATATGAGATCTATAAGTGACCATCATATATATAAACGAGAACTATTAATTGGAGTTTCTTATTCTATCATGATGACAAAGTATAAATAAAACATATATATCTAACACTTTATAACAGTCTTGATACAAGCATATAATTATCTGGTTACTAACAAGCTTGTAACTATCTATGATAATTATCTGGTTACTAACAAGCTTGTAGATAAATAGGACACTCACACATGTAGATTTAACAATTAATGTTTGTCCTGATACAAGCTTGTAACCAGATATAAACAATATAAACAATATTTATAACATAAACAGTTACATAGTGACCAACAAATAAGAGCATACTAACCAAAATATAATATAACAATTACACAGTAGTCAAAATAGACTATAACAAATAACCAACATCCCACATTGACTGCACAATAATAGTTATCATATCATAATATAATATTAACTATACCATAATAAAGCAGTAACCAAAAAATTATATTATATAATCTAATGGTAACCAAAATATAAACAACATGTAGTACAGGCCATTTTATGTAGTAAACAAACAGTTATATATAATATTAACCAAAACATAATTTAAAGGTCACCAAAATAAAAATATGTATACCAAAAAATATACTAAAGAAGTAACCAAACAGTTACATGACAGTAACCAAACCATGTTTTAATGGTAACCAACACATGAACAACATGTATAGCAAACCCAGTTTAGTCAACCAATGTATACTAAGCAAATACATTAGAACCAAAACAACATATAAAAGTAACCAAAATCCCAATTGAGGGAAAAAAATGGTATCCAAATCATAAGCCAACAACAACAAAAAAATATACTAATGAAGTAACCAAACAGTTATATGTTAGTAACCAAAACATATATTAATGGTAAACAATACATAAACAACATATAGACCAAACACAGTTTAGTCAACCCATATATACTAAGCAAATAGATCGTAACCAGAACAACAAAAAACAGTAACCAAAATTCCAACTCAAGAAAACAAAAATATAATCCAAATCAGAAACTAACAATAACCATAAACATACTAAAAAAGTAACCAAATATTTATATGATAGTAACCAAAACATGTTTTAATAATAACCAATACATAAACAACATGTACACCAAAACCAGTTTAGTCAACCATGTATACTAAGCAAATACATGGTAACCATATCAACATAAAAAAGTAACCAAAATACCAAATCAAGGTAACAAAAATGGTATCTAAATCACAAGCTAATAGTAACCAAAACATAATGCAGAAGTAACCAAATAGTTATATGATAGTAACAATAATTTCATTTAGATTCGGAAAAGCTGCATCAACATGACCACCATTCTAGTAGAAAACTTAGTTACACAGAATATCATAAATGTATCAGATTATGCCTTCCTAATAAAGCTTTTTCATTAACCAAAGGTGGCGGTGCTTAACAGATTGGAGACTGAAGCCGGAAGAAATAGTAATAACTTACCGAGAAATTACGAATGGACAAAACTTAGGCTTCCCTTCCTATTGTGCGTGACTTAATTAACTGGGTGCCCTTTTTCAATTCAACAAGTGCCTGGAAGAAAGAAAATAAAAAAGACATCCAGCATGTTAACCCATCTGTAATGGTGTTCTCATATTTGTAAAAAAAATTAAAAAAATTCAGATATGGAAAAACATGGCGTAGAGCAATTAAAAGAAAAGTGGATATTTAGAAACTGAAGAACGCACGAACAGAAGAGAAACACGAATATAAGAGAGAAACAAGGGTTTCAGTATGCAGAACAATGGTTAGTAACTGAAGAGTCCCAATCTAATGAACAACTAAACGAATATGATAACGAGTAAAGATCACGAAAATGTAAGGTAAATCACCGGAAACAATCGATAGAGATGAAGAACGAACGAACAGAGGAGAGAAACAAGGGTTTCAGTATGCAGAAGGGTTTGGTAACTGAAGAGTCCCAAACAAATGATAGATGGCGGTTATCACGCGTTTCAAAAAAAACAACCTTTTGTCATGTCAGACCATTAATATTAATCCCTTAAATTAAGGAATCCTAATTATATTAGTATTGTAAATATATATGATGAATTGTCATATTTTTGTAATTATTTTATGAATGTATGATTTTTGTAATTATTTTTATAAAAGTACTATAATATGTAATTGTTCCCAAATTTAATCTCACAATTTAAGTAGATGGACCTTAGTACTTAAAAAATTTTAAAATCTTGGGGGCCCTGCAATCTCCACTCAGCTCCGTCCGTGACTGCTTATCCATATATTTTGAAAGTAACTACGGATTAAGTAATGACAATTTACCTCGGGGGTAATCCAATATTTGTCAAAAAGACTAAGAGATAAGTGAACCAACAGATGTTATGTCATTGAGCATGTGACCAACACCATAATAGAAAACAGAGCACCTTCCAAGGGGCTTGGTGCATAGTTCTTCATCTTGCATTCCATCAACCATAACGCTCTAAAGAGTTAATTTCAGATTTCTCAACCAATGGAAACCCTGAATGCATCATATTGTCAAGTAAGTGTATATCATCTGCATTACAAGTTCCATTACAGCTTTACCATAAAAGAACAAAAAGTTAACCTACACAGTTCACAATGAAGTATCTATTTTTCTGCTATCTGAAATAAAGATTTTGACTATATTAGATGATGTAGAACAAGTTGCCCATGCCTATTGGATAACTGTGGTCGTAAGAAATTCCACAAATTATGCCCTAGATTCCTTCCCAGATTCCCACAAATTAGGCTCCTGATTCATGCCAGAATTATATTAGTTTTCTCAGATTTGATTAGATTTAATTACTTGTAATTGGTAAGTTTAATTAGGAAACGTTATCAGCTATCTGGCTACTCTTGGTTTGACAAAATAATATTTGTCGAGTAAAATAAATATGACTTTAAACAGGCATTTCCTAAGAATTAAGATATGAACTATATTGGGCTCCAGAAATCATATGTACACTTTGATGGTAAGCTTCATGGCTATTTTATACACAAAGTGTATACTGCAATTAAAAAGACATCTTGAGCTTGCGAATAATGTTTTTTATCCCCTCACCACCCACCCACCCACCCACCCACCCTACTCATGTATTTCTTTATCAAGTTGAAAGTGAGAGCGCAGGATAGAGAAACTCAATAGATCCTGCAATTTGTTATTACAAAATAAAGAAAACATGAATCAAACTTATCGATCCATCAATTGATATTTATGCTAGATATCACTTATTGGAAAAGTTAAGGAAAAGGAACATGACATCACCACAGTTCAAAACCGTTACAACAACTTGATGTGTGGAAATGCATGTGCACTGAGCCTCATCAAACAAACAGAATACTGCAGGTCTATGTTCTCAATAATTAGGGGAAGATAACTCTAAAATCTTTATAAATTAAATAACATTTTCAACACAAAATATTTATTGGACCTGATAAAGAATTTCCATAATCATTTGGATGTACTCGCCATATTCTGAATAATTGGAGAAATGGCAACATCCACTGCTAATCACATTCCGGATTTTTTTTCAGTTTAAGAACTTTACTTTATTAAACTCAGAACCCTAAAAATATTCATAATTAACCCAGAGAAGCATTTCCTAATATTCATTGATAACTTGTAGAATTCTGAATGAAAAAAGTTGTTTGATAATTGACATATCTGAACATAACATATTTTTATTATTTTTCCCTTCTGAAAAAATTCAAAATTGTTGTAAATTTATTTAATATTACTTAATATAATAGTTAATATTGTAAAAAAAATTAAATATAAAATACTTCATTCAACAGTCATCCGGCCCATTTAGCAAAAAAAAAAATTAGACTTAACCATTCAGCCCAAAAATATGACCGATCCAGTCATTCAAACGATTTTTATTCAAAACATAAAAAGAGAGAAGAAGATGATCACAAAATTTGGCCTTCTTAGGACTAACACTCTGAGTTTTCAACTGAAAAGAAAATAATAGAAAATTTAAATTAGAACAGAAAAGAAAAGAATAGAAAATTTGAAGTTTTTCTTTGTGTTGTTTCTGAGTTTTTAATAGAAAAGAATAGAAAATTTAAAATTGAAGATATGAGTTGTAATTTAAAATTTATTATATTAAAAATTGAGGATAATATGGGAATTATAAAAATATTACTTATTCCAATTTTTTCCCGTCCAAATCAGGCCAATTTTGAATGGAAAACTTTGGCAAAAAAGTGGCCAAGTTTTCTATCCATTTCTTTTTTTTCGTTTATTAAAAAACTCAAAAACATAAGAATTGAAAAGAAAACTTAATTTTTCCGTCCATTTCTTTTCTTTTCTGTCCATTTGAAAACTCAAAAACAGAGCGTAAAAGTATTCTTAATTCGATAGATATGAGAAAAGTTTCTTTTCTTTTCTGTCCATTTGAAAACTCAAAAACAGAGCGTAAAAGTATTCTTATTCGATAGATATGAGAAAAGTCGTGCAATATTTGCATATTTTTTATATTTTAGAAAAAGGAGACTTCTAGCTAAAATGATTCAAGTAATAGCAATTATTGTTGAAAACAAGATAAACATGTAACAATTGAAAATATTACCTACGTTCTAAAACGCAAAATTATTTTTTCACTTCGTTGTAGGATAAAAGTTATTATTATTATTTTAGATAGTCTCATATTAAATTTCTATTTTTTTTAATAACCAAAATTTTACACAAATTTTCCTATTATACCCTTAGCATTAAATATCTCATATTTTTTTTATTCTGAAAAATATTTTTAATTAAAAAATTAGAAAGTCACTCTCTCACTTATATTAGAAATAATTAATGATATTATTATATATAATTTTATCATTTTATTTTTCTTCTTAATATTCATGAAAAGTACCAAAACTTTTATGGACGGAGGAAGTAGTTGCGTAGAGTAGTACTCTATAACATATGGCGGCAAGAGAATTTTAAGTCCTGATTTGGGAATGTAGTATAAGTATAATGAATTTTCATAATTAAGTCGCGATCATAATAACACCTTTAATAACCTCGCACTAAAGGTTAAGCTGGATTACGGAGATTTTCAAAACATTATTTCTCATCATCTTTCATGCAATTCGCTAATACTTCTGTTAACGCCAAGATCTTTTCTCACGTTCCAATCACTAAGACGTGTCCGATATTCTCGCATATTCAAAGTCAACACCAAAAGCTTGACGACTGGACCGTCGAGGATAAATTCAAAGCGTGAAGTCGATGATCGACGATCATGAGGTTAACAATGGAGGAAAATATTGTCTAGTGCTTGAGAGATAATAATAATTTAGATAAGTGATTAATTTTTGTTACCTTCCTTCCTTGTATGATCGTTGCCTCATACACACTCCAAACCCGGTTTACCGTGCCACCCACTACCTCCTGACCCTCCCCACTCCCTATTATCTCCAGTAAAAAGTAGGTAGCTCACTTCCTCACCGCTACCACTGTTTTATTCTGCATGATCATCTGAGTCTCATCCTCATTAATGCCATGCAGAAAGATGGCAGACATAACAGTCAATGGTTATTTGGTGTAATGATTACCGGTCAAAGCTGGGTTAAATGGCAATTTGTGTAATGGACCGATCCAAGGACTTGGCCCAATGCAATAAAGATATCCTATCTGACCGGACTGACCTAATAGAATAGTCAAATAACTGGGTTCAAACCATTCGGCCCAACAGAACAAATATAACATAATCCAAGGGAGGAACCCATTAAGTCTGACCCAATAATAAAAAGTATCATGGCCCAACAACTCCCTCCGTCCCTATTTAAATGACGTTTTAGAGATGGACATAATAATTAAAATAATGATTAAAAAATATTAAATATAGTACTTAATTGTCTATAATACCCTTAAATCATTAATTTATCATAAAGACAAGAGTTTAAAAGTCTTAAAAAATAGGTAGAGTAATGATGGGTAATTTTGAAAAAAATTATAATTACTTCTTCTAGATTTGAACAACGTCAATTAATTAGGGACAAATAAAAAACTCTAAAACGTCATTTAAATAGGGACGAAGGGAATAACGTTTTAGTCTAGAAATAGAACTGAAATCTTATAATTTTTAGGGGAGTGGTTATCATAAAATTACTTTTGATCATCGTCTGATGTCGTATACAACGAAATTTTAGGTGATCTCTCGTGTCAAGATTATATCGCAATCAATTAATGACCAACTTATCGTAAAGTTAACTTCATAGTAATAGGATCCAATTTTTAGATATTAAGTTCATTTTTTGCTTGCTTAAGTTAAAAGGTTTTAGGTTAGGACCGTTCGGCTCTCACTTGTATGAGCTTGTTTCTCTCTCTATGCAAGGTGCGTTTTTTCTTCTTTTATTGCACATGATTATATTATACTACATGTGTTTTTAAAAGATTGTCGTTTAAGATTTTTGTATATAGATTAAGAAAATCATTTAATACTATTATTTAACAATTAAAATTTATTTGAAATTTCATCATTACCTCTTTATAAGGAGTTGAAAATTATTAATATAAGTGAGAGAATTTTTTTGGGACAATGAGAGAAAGTATGGGTGATATAGAAAAATAAATAATTTATTCTATTTTTTTTTTAAAATAACAATTTTTTAGGAACGGGAGGAATACTTTTAAAATAGGGCTTCAAAATAAATAAATAAGTAATCTTTCATACAATTCAAAATGTTAGGCATAGGCGGCATATAATCTTAGGCTCACATTTATCAAAGCATGACACAAAGCATTTTTTCTATTGATAGTTACTTGGTTTACTATATGACTCATTTTTATTAATATAGAGATCAATGGTTCAAATAAACAATAGGTTATAAAGACAAGTTCAGAAGCCAGCAGTGCACGATAACGATTGAAGACAACAAGTTATCTCCTCCCTCACCTAAATCCTCTAACCTAAGTTGGGATAAATTATTGTACTCCTATCATTACAGGTAAAGAAACTGTAAAACGTAATGCAAGATAGATTCGAGTTCACTTTAAAAAATATGAAATGGTAGGCTAGGATTCGTTAATCTTATGATTTAAATTTGAAGATTAAAAATAGTTGAATAAAAATATAAGTAGAATCTGAAGCGAGGTTGTCTTAATTGCTTAAGATTCAAACTACTTCGAAAATTTTGATTGTAATTCGATACATACTTTGGTTAATATATATTAGATTAGTTGTTCGATACATTCTCTTATAATATATACAAATTTAAATCAAATTAGGATAATTAGTTATTATTTTGTTTTATTTTTAATTTTAATTGTGATTTTATATTTGTAAAGTGTAATAATAAATATATTTTTTCATTTTTAAGTAAAATAATAAATTCAATTTATAATTATATTTATTATAAAACTAGTTATTATGTGGATACTCGAATTTAAGCTTGAATTTGAAGCTCGCGGGTAGTTTGAATAAATATTCGAGTCGAGTCAGATCGAATTCGAGTAATAAATATTCGAGTCGAGTCGAATCTGAGTAAGATTTTTCAAATATAATTCGAATTCGAGTACAAATTTATCATTTCGAGTCGAATTCGAGTAGCACTATGTTCGTTCCGGTTCGACTCGTTTACACCCTTAGTCACAGGATAAAAGTTCTGATGAATTTTTCACGCATAATAAAAAGAGTAAGGAAATGACAAAAATGCCTATAATAATACTCCCTCTATTCCTATATGTAATTCGTTTAAATTTTTTTTTTATTTCTAATTATTTGTCCTTTGTGGTTATCTAGGAGAATTGATTACTATTTTTCCCAAATTGCCCCTTATTACTCCACCTAATTTTTTGATCCATATTTATGAGATAAGTGAGGTGAAGGGTATTATAGACAATTGATAATATAGTTAATACTTTTCAAATATTTCCTTAATTTTTGTGAACATGTCTAAAACAATCTATATTAAGGAACTTACGGAGTATATAATTAATCAAAGAAAAAGCATAACTACCACTTGCGTACATTTTCTGTTTCCTTTCCCAAGTGTGTAGTGTAAAAAGATATTTGAAACATGAAAAGCGAATTAAGTGGGGCAGTCATAACTACCACTTGCGTACATTTTCTGTTTCCTTTCCCAAGTGTAGTGTAAAAAGATACTCCATTTGAAACATGAAAAGAGAGGAAATAACAAATAAAATATCAGTAAGCTTAGTTTTCTCAATCTTCTTTCTCTTTCATTCCAATCCAACAAAAGATATTTATGCTCAGATTTTCCCAAATTCTCCCAAAATAGAAAGAGAAGGGTTTCTGAGGAATTCGATAGATTGCCTGTAACTGCTGAAGGTATGAATCATGTTCATTTCTAAGCTGTGTATGTATGCAATTTATGTATATTTTCGTTTTTTGGGCATTAATTTTGGTAGGTTTGTGGAATTTAACAAAGGGGTTTCTTTTCTTTTGTGAATTCGTGTTTTATGTTGCTATATATGCTGTTGGGTTTAGATGTAAGGAATTTGTTTTATTGGGGTTGTATAATTGAGTATTTTTTATTGTTAATCTTTATCTGGTTGGCAATGTTATCAATGAATTTTAGGAAATGCTTCTCTGGGTTTAATTATGAAGATTTTAAGGGTTCTGAGTTTAATGAAGTAAAGTTCTTAAACTGAAAAAAATCCGGAATGTGATTAGCAGTGGATGTTGCCATTTCTCCAATTATTCAGAATATGGTGAGTACATCCAAATGATTATGGAAATTCTTTATCAGGTCCAATAAATATTTTGTGTTGAAAATATTATTTAATTTATAAAGATTTTAGAGTTATCTTCCCCTAAATATTGAGAACATAGACCTGCAGTATGCCATCAGCTTTTGTGTTAATTCTGTTTGTTTGATGAGGCTCAGTGCACATGCATTTCCACACATCAAGTTGTTGTAACGGTTTTGAACTGTGGTGATGTCATGTTCCTTTTCCTTAACTTTTCCAATAAGTGATATCTAGCATAAATATCAGTTGATGGGTATGTCATCAGCTTTTGTGTTAATTCTGTTTGTTTGATGAGGCTCAGTGCACATGCATTTCCACACATCAAGTTGTTGTAACGGTTTTGAACTGTGGTGATGTCATGTTCCTTTTCCTAACTTTTCCAATAAGTGATATCTAGCATAAATATCAATTGATGGATCGATAAGTTAGATTCATGTTTTCTTTATTTTGTAATAACAAATTGCAGGATCTATTGAGTTTCTCTATCCCGCGCTCTCACTTTCAACTTGATAAAGAAATACATGAGTAGGGTGTGTGGGTGTGTGTGTGGTGAGGGGATAAAAAACATTATTTGCAAGCTCAAGATGTCTTTTTAATTGCAGTATACACTTTGTGCATAAAATAGCCATGAAGCTTACCATCAAAGTGTACATATGATTTCTGGAGCCCAATATAGTTCATATCTTAATTCTTAGGAAATGCCTGTTTAAAGTCATATTTATTTTACTCGACAAATATTATTTTGTCAAACCTCGGTAATTCCTGAATTCAAATGAGTTATGATTTCCAATTGTCAGATAATAGAACACAACTACTTGTCATTTTTTTCCAACGCAGTGAGTGAATGAGGAAGAAGTCCGGAGTCTTCAACCTTGACAAACCTTAGAATCAACAAGATGTCTGTTCCTTAAATCCACAAGAAGATCAAACTCTTTGAGAGAACAATTTTATTAATCATCAAAAGTAAATGATAAGGCAATGCCATTACAACCCAACTATATATACATATAGCTAGACCAAGAGTAGCCAGATAGCTGATAACGTTTCCTAATTAAACTTACCAATTACAAGTAATTACATCTAATCAAATCTGAGAAAACTAATATAATTCTGGCATGAATCAGGAGCCTAATTTGTGGGAATTTGGGAAGGAATCTAGGGCATAATTTGTGGAATTTCTTACGAACACAGTTATCCAATAGGCATGGGCAACTTGTTCAACATCATCTAATTTAGTCAAAATCTTTATTTCTGATAGCAGAAAAATAGATACTTCATTGTGAACTGTGTAGGTTAACTTTATGTTCTTTTATGGTAAAGCTATAATGGAACTTGTAATGCAGATGATATATACTTACTTGATAATATGATGCATTCAGGGTTTCCATTGGTTAAGAAATCTGAAATTAACTCTCTAGAGCATTATGGTTGATGGAATGCAAGATGAAGAACTATGCACCAAGCCCCTTGGAAGGTGCTCTGTTTTCTATTATGGTGTTGGTCACATGCTCAATGACATAACATCTGCCTGTTGGTTCACTTATCTCTTAGTCTTTTTGACAAATATTGGATTGCCCCCGAGGTAAATTATCATTACTTAATCCGTAGTTACTTTCAAAATATATGGATAAGCAGTTGATTTGGTCTATATACAGCTTGCTTTTCAGTTTATACAAGTGCTTTCCTAGTTGTAGACATTGAATGCCACAGCTTCTCTTAGAAAGAAGATTATGCATTAAAAACTTGCGATCTTTCATTTATGTACGGGTTTACATATGTAATAAAGAAGAGGTATAGCCATCATTAGGGTGATCTACAACTTTTGTAGCACAGTGATTTGAAAGGAAATGAGTTCACAGTTTCATTAGTGGCTAGAGCAGAGGGTGAGCAACTGTGGTCATTACAAAAGTTTTACTGAACTACCTCTAACTATACCTGAACATTGATTCTGTTCTATGTTAAATTTCTAACTATACCTGAACATTGATTCTGTTCTATGTTAAATTTTTCACTTTACTATTTATTTCCCAATGCTTTTATGGAGTCTGTGGTAACCGGTAACATATAAAAACCTTTTGAATGAAAGAGAATTGAATATTAATTCTGCACCAGTACTAATATGAGCAGAGTTGTTGTATATATACAATGTTTCATTTGAATTGAAGCACATTGAGACATTCAATATCTTATAGAAAAAAATAAATTTTAGTAACAACTTAGACTTGACCAAGCTTCTCACACGTCAGAAAACACATTCCTGTCTTACATTTACTCTTCAATATTGAAAAGGATACAAGTTATTACTCTGCTAGTAATGTACAGAGGGAATCTATCATTCATTTAGCTTAAATGTTGTACTTGTACACAATAAAAACTGTTTATGCCCCTTACTTTGTTTTCCCATTCAATGATAATATTTACTAGTAGCATATATGTGTTAATGGTTTTGCATGTTATCTTTTCTGCACTTGCCTTCCCAATTTTTCTTCCCCCTTCTCTTTCCCAGGGAATATAGTTCTTGGTCATAGTCTCAAGATATTTACTGGCTAACCCATTTGTGGGAGTTTATGTGTTTTGTTAAAATCTTCTTATAGAACTCAAAATGCTTCTTTGTCTATTAATTCTATTCTGCATGTTGCTTGGCTGGCTAGAAATCCTTTTGTAGAGTACTAGAGTCCATTGCCCAGTATCTTTCCTTTCGAAAAATGACGAGGACCATAAGTCAAGAGCCAAAAAGAAATTTCAATATTTATTTTATGGAATTTCTATTATGTTTAATTCGGAAGAAATTGATGGAGTTAGGTTTTTATTCAATATTTGGGATTTTAGGGCAATTTAGGAGTTTTAATTAAGTATTTAGGGTATTTTAGTCTTTATGTGTTTTTCATGGTCCCAACTTTAGTTCTCTGTGTGTTTTATTATGAAGTCTAGATTTAAGGTTGTACTAGTACTCTGCCCGTCGCCCATTCAGGCACAGGTCTTCTATCTCCTCCAGATCTCTCCCCCTCTTTATGCTCTTTCTTGTAGGGCTTGCACCATTAAGAATTTATTTTCTTTTTGTTTTTAAATTTAGAGAAAAGCAATTAGGGTCCTGCCGGCACACCCTCACACTTTATATATGAAGAAGATAAGTCTTTCGCTCTTATAACTTAGCTGTGATTTCATTTATTTAAATTATTGGTTTATGCCTATTAGATGCACTCCTCTGGTAGTTCGTAGTAAGCTGTAAGCACCTGGTTTAAGATGGTTTGACCTTGTCGCACGTCAAATTATTGAATGAGATTTCAGGGTTTCTATGTTCTGAAATTTGACCATAATCTACTTGTTTCATTGAGTTTTTGTTTCGAATTTAGAAAAAGATAATTGTGTAGAATATACTTTGTGGCCCTCAGTTCTACATATGAATTTTGTATCCATAATATACTTGTTAAATTATTTTCTTTTTTATTTTATAGGGATTCTGCTGCTGTCATGCTTTCTGGTCAAGTAGCTGATGGATTCGCAACCATATTTGCTGGTGAATTGGTATAATGGATACCGTGTGTGTGTGTGTATATATTAATTGTCTCTCATTATAAATTTGAGTAAAGGTGCATTATTTTTTTTCATGCTCCATAAAACCTCATTGCAACATTGTAACTTACCTCACTGCAGTAAACAACTTAGCAACTTAGCAAGAGCTTATTGGTACATAATCTATTTCTTGTAGTTAATTCCATACGTTAGCATCTTTGTAATTTAACATAAAACCACAATGTTCTAAAAATCTCCGCCTAGGCGCTAGCACGATCCTCTACCGTCTCGATTTGGCCGGGAGCCTAGGCCCCCATCTAAACATAATTAGGGGTGAGCATTTCGGTTTAACCGAATGAATAGCTTATTCGGATATATCCGAATACCGAAATATTCCTAATTTCACTAGCCGAATTACTAACCGAATTTAGCAATAACCGAATTACGAAATACCGAAATGCCGAAATACCGAAATTACTATTCAGTTATTTCGGTATATAACCAAAATTGTAAACCATTTTCACCAATTTTCATAAACAGAGTACAAAATTTTGTAAAACTTATAGATGAACAAAGTAGAGTACTATTGAAATTTGAAGTATTGATTTCCGAAAAGGGGAAAGCCAAAAGAAACAAATATACCCACATAATGCAATTGTAGTTGGAAACTTGAAATATAATAACACATAATTACACACTTGAAAAGTGCGGGACCCAAGGTAAGCATCATGATCATCCTCACCAACAAATGTGTGACTATGGTTCATCTTCTCCAAAATCTTGAGTCTTGACATTTTGACCATCACCATGCAAACCCAAATCAGATTTAAAAGCTTGCAAAATCAAATCTTCATATGAGGAGCTATTAAGGTCAAAAGGGAGGAAAATATAAGTAGATACCTCGGAGATAGAGACGACGACAAAGAGATTAGATCGAGTGAGGCTTAGGCCTGAGAGTATCGAGAATGAAATCGAGATATGAGAAATAAGATGAGAGATCGAGTGAGTCTAACTATCTGAGAAGTGAGAGATGAGAGATGGAGATGAAATCAAAGAGTGAGATGACATTTAACCTCACTGATGAGAGATAGAGATGAAATCAAAGAGTGAGAGATCGGAGCAGTGTTTTAACATTTAACTATTCAAGTCTTACTTTTTTTTTTTTATTCGGTTATTCGGTTTAACCGAATAACAAAAAATTGAAACCCAAACCCGAAAACCGGATAAAAATTCGTATATAACCGAATTGTAAAAAATATCCAAATTATCGAAAAATTTCGGTTAAAAAAATTTAATTCGGTTCAGTTATTCAGTTATATCCGTTTTTTGCTTAGTCCTAGAAAGAATCAGTCATCTACTGCATCGACTTTAATAAAGTCTTTGAATCTCTACAATGCTAATTTGTTAAGCCTTTAAAGATTTTCTTTTTGGTTAGTGTTCATGGAAATTTAGAATCTTTACATATACTATGGTATTCCCAAAAAGGCATAAAGAGATCTAGAAGGAAGGGGGGGGTGAATAGATTTTTTAAATCTTCTTTTTAAAGAGATATTAGTTAAACAAGTTAATTGATTGATTAAGCACAACGGAATTGTTTAAGAAAACCCCTTCAAAGATTATTAGAAAATGCACAGTCCTAAATTTAGTGAACAAATGTAGAAATAAGTCACATATATAAAAACTTAGAGTGACAATATGGAATGCAGAAATTAAAGAGCACAAGAGAATTTTGAAGAGATTCACAACAAAAAAAATCTCTTAATCCTCAATTCTACTCCGTGAGTATGATATTTCACTAAGGAGGGTGATCACCAAGATTACAATTCACTAAGAACTTTTATTCAAGTGATTCACAAAGAATTCTTCAAGTCAGACAAACTTGGATTATAAAAGATCACTTAGATCTGTTTAGACACCAACAAAAGTTGTTTGTTTTGAGGTGCTGTTAAGTTACTTTAAGGTTTCTATTCAAATGACTTAGTAGCAGAGTGTGTTTCTTGGAATTGTAGAATGAAGTTTGTATGAACTTAGAGTTTCAACACTTGAACTTGATCGATCGATGTATATTTGATACTTGAAATTGCTGACTTTATATAGAGTTCTCTAGGGATCTCCCCGTTAGAAAGTTATTGTAGCTCCATTATTACTTGGACGTTTGTCTTTCATCAATTGATTGACTTCGAATTGTTGTCTGCTTTGGATCACCTCATGTCGTTTTCTTGTGTACTATGAACAGTGCAATAGTAGTCACGTGTCATTTGACTATGCTAAAATAGTTGTTAGATAGAAACTTTGTCGACTTGTCCTTATCGCAAAATCATCTGAGGATAATCTTAGAAGGTCATATGTTATGGTTGGTGAATTTGTCATAATCTGTCACTGACTTGTCAGACGACTACACTCTACGATTTGGGCTTCCTTAGAGTGAAATTGTAGATTGATTATTCTGCTCTACTAATTGAGTGACTCTTCGATTCTGGCTCTTCGATTTGGCTTGTACTCTACTGTCTTCAGTTTACTCTACGATCTTAGAGTAATATTGTGATATTGTCTCTAGCTCTACGATTGTCTTCTGGACAGGAACAATATAGCTATTACAAGAGTTTTAACTTTACGATTTGGATCAACTTAACAAGTTTGATTCCTAAGCTAAGTCTTTTACATAAGATTCTTTTCAAAAGGACTTTACAAAATCTATTTGTATGTATAATCATCATCAAATCAAATAGGACTAAACATAAGTTGTAGGTACTAACATACTATATGATTTATATAGTATATACAAATAAATGCAATAGAAAGGTAAATAAATGAGACATAAGAAAACGCGTAGGCCGCCTAGAAAAAATCCTTGGTGCCACCTAGGCGCTAGGTTCCCGACCATAGTCTAGGTGCACCTAATGATTTTTAGAACACTGTATACTTGTACTTGTGGTTTGCTGAACTGAATGGAGGAATTTATTTATGTAGTCCTCTAAAACTTATGGCATGGCATACAATGTTGGAGCACTGGCTAAAAAATATGTTTACTAATGGTTGAAAATTTGTGCATAAAGAACACTAGTTCATTTTTCTCCTACCTATTTCAAGAAGACTAAATAAGGTGAAACTTGTTTTAGCATGGTATTGTGTTTGTGAGATTTTATATACCATTATATCTTGCATGACAATATTGTGAAGCTATTTGGTACTTAAAACACATTGAACATGCCATTCTTCTCTATTAGTCCTGACTCAAGCAATTTGGTGTCGGAGGTGTGTCCTAAGTATTGGCTGAACAGCAAAGGCCAAATGCTAGTACCTAGAGCTGATATTGCGAACACATGGTTCTAGAAGGGGTACAAATTGAACAATCTGATTATTTTCAGTCTCTAATGTTTGTTCTCACACGTGGAAGGGTGTTAACATTGCACCATCAGTGGCACTAAATATATAGGAACTAAGACTCTCCTAGGAGGCCTGTGACTTTGTTCCCATTACCTATGTTACACGGACTCGGATGGAGTGTCCAGTTGGACACGGTATTTTGAAGAGTCCGAAATGGGTCCTCCTCAATTTTGTAGATTTTTTACACTAAAATGAAGTGTCCAATACCCATACCCTTGTTCTAGTAGGGCAAAGTGAAGAGTCCGTGTAACGTAGCCATTACAATTTTGATGGGTAATTAGGTGGAATATGATTGAAAAGACTTGGTTTGTTCTATCTGCAAGTTTTACAGCTCCTCAAAATTATGTATCCTGCATTCCTGCTCTAGAATGTTAAACTTTGTTTTGTACTTCTTACTGGTTAGCTAATATATATCAGGAAGGAAATTCTCTGCCAAAGGCGCTAGACTTCTAGGATTTGTTGTTTTGTTCCCATGCTCAGAATTGTAAGGATTTCTTTCATAGATTAAGAAGGTGTGTTTCTTTTACACCCTAGAAACCAACTTAAGCCCATTTTTCCTTCAAAATTAATTCCACCTTAGTCTCATTAGATATACTCGGAAAAAATAAATCATCAGATATAGGATGTTAAGGGTGAGGCTATTGCCCGGGACCTTGTTTTATAATTCTTTCAGTCATCAATTAAGTTATCCAATTTGCTAGAAAATGGCCCTTAATACAAGAAGCAGGTCGTTTTGTTTAATGGTTAATAGTGAGTTCTCAACATAAAGTTAATTTCTTGGTATCTTTTTGATAAAGAATAATTTTAACAAAAATTAAGCACTTCAATGTGAAAGGAAGGTGATCTTGACTCGATGTAGTTCCCAAAATTAATTTCTCCTTGAAAGGAACACCTTCAACTCTTGGTGTTACATGTGTGACCCCCCCTTATGCTTGATGTCTTTTACTGAGCGGCATCACATATTTTTCATTGATCAAAACTTTATTTAGCTTTTTATTTCACGCATAAACTTTTTTTAATTGTTAACAGTGGATACAGTCTATCATTAAACTAACTATTGATTCCTTAATCTGTTAGATTGACAGGTTTGGACATTTCAAAATATGGCATGGTGCTGGTTCTGTTTTAGTTGCCTTTTCATTTTCTTCAGTTTTTGGCGGTTGCATGCCTTGTAAGATCCTTGGGTACAACTCATCCAAGCTACAGACCATAGGTTACAGCTTGTTTGCTGCGATCTTCAATGTCGGTTGGGCTGCCACTCAAGTTTCACACATGTAATAATTTCTCTGACCAGCTCAAATAACTGAATAAGCAATGCTTCCCTCCTTCATCCCCCAACCAAGACTAAAAAGAAAGAATTGACATAAAGGCTCTAAGGATATGCATCATTTTATCTTGATATTATTATATTGTGCTTCAAATGTAGATTAGGTCTATCCATATAAAGATAAGAAACTATGTAGATCAAGATACTGAATAAAATGTGAAGCCATCCATACCCCTAGTCTTTTGAATAATTTTGAAACCCCTTAAAAAGAGTGATTGTTTCTTTTGCCTCTATACCTTTTAGGTCTATGGTGAATTGCATCACACCCAATTCGACAAGCAGAGTAGTGTTGACTAGCTGTCGCAATGCTTTTACCATGGTTAGTAACTTTTAAATATAATTTTTCATGTTTATGTTTTTCTAGTAGCATGTTCATCGCATTGCTGCCAAAACATGTTTCTTGTTATCTTTTTGTCAACGAAAATATTGCTTGCAGGTTGCCAATCTCAGCCTCTATGCCGTTGCTCTGGTGATCTTTAGTGTAAGCGCATCAAGGACATCTGCTGATGTTGAAAATCAGGTATATTAAATTGCAGATTTAATTTTATTTTTTAGAAATTTGTCTGCGAGACCTTTACTTAGTGCACCATGAGCAGTACCGCTGGATAGCATACTCGTCAATTTTCATTGGATGTTGTTTTGTGGGCATATTTCAGCTCGGAACTAAAGAGCCAAGGTTTGTTATATATTTTTAAATTCCTTCCACTTATTGAGAGTATGTGAATAAATTATTATTCTAAGAAATTAGTCCTTTCATCTGTTTGTTTCCCTAATTATAAAGGCTCTTTTTTGTTGTTGTAAGTATACTTCAAGTGTATATTTCTTGTGGTCCTACATACATGTTGGGATTGAATGATGTTGGAACTATTTTTCTTCTTAGTGTAGAAATGTCAATAAAATATGTGGATAGTTTTTGGGTAAGAAACTTTCTATGCATGTAACAATTCAGATTTACCTATAGATTACATTTAATGTACTAGTCCAATAGTTTTTATGTTTATCTCAATTTTCAAGTCAAAATACATAATTTTTTGGGCATTTTGCTTTTCTTTTCGCATAGAAATCTATTGCCCAGCATCTATTTGTAATATCAATTATTTGCTTTTTGTCTAGACTGAATCAAGGAGATCAGAAAAGTTATGTAAGGATTTCTTGGACTTACTGGTTTAAGAAAGTTTTGTACTACCAAGTTGCTCTTGTTTATGTCGTCACCAGACTAGTCACCAATGTTTCACAGGTTTGCAACATTTTCATCTCTTGCTTACTAATGCTGCTCTACTTCAGTTTCCCTTTTAGTACGTGGAAGACTGATTAGTTTTGTAAGAATAGCAAGCTAAGGTTTGAACAAGAAATGATGAACATCCAAAGGTTCTTTAAATAGGAATGAGAAGGTCCAGATTTTTCAAGATATAGATACAATTTACTATATCTGTTCCTCATAAACTATAGTTTCCTGTAACTTGTCTTTACCTGTTTATCTCTACATTGAGATGGCTTATTTGTTTGTTTTCTCTTAATCTTTTTCCTCTTTTCTTTTTTCTGACTCAGGCATTCCTTGCATTCTATGTTATCAATGATCTTCAGATGGCTCAATCTTCAAAAGCTTTGGTATTTGCACAAACCTTGTCAGCTGAAAATAAGTTGCAATAGTATCTATATGTATGTATGTGTGTGTATGTATAATTGATTTCTAGAAAGATATTGTACCCATTGCTGATGAATCATATTTGATCAACGTGAGTAGGTTCCTGCAATCATCTACATTTGCAGCTTCATTGTATCAATCCTTCTACAGGTATCGCTTCGACATCTAGTTGTGCTAAAATATATTTCATGCGACTTTTCCCCTATACCTGTTAATATAACCTTGTCATCCACATTGTAGGAGATCACATGGGCTGGCCAACACCTGAAGGCAATATTTAATGCTGGAAGTGTTCTTTGGATATTTTGTGGCACCGCAATCCTCTTCTTACCAAGAAGTTTAAATTACTATATGTACATTCTGTCAATAGTTATTGGCATGGCAAATGCACTAATGATGGTACGTATGATAGAAAATCTTGTTTTTATGTGTATTTCTATTCCATGCCATGTATACATCGATTTTACTGCTAGTGTAAACAAGATGAACAGATATCATATCATTACTGTTTAAAGTAGACCAAGTCCGGAGAGAAGTGTATACATGTACAACAAGCACTAAAACCTTCAATTTTTAAGGGTTTTTTTTGGGTACCTTATATCTAGCCTGAGAAATTCAGAGCATTGTGCTTTATTTTGGCAATTTGAACTAGTTATGCTGTTTTAGTTTTGAACCTCAAACAAATTCAACTAAATCACTAAATTAACCTTAGGTCTATTACTTTTGGAAATGTGCCATGGATAGGAGAAGGTCATCTGTTATATAGCATAATATATATTACGGTGAAATTAATTAAATGTGATACCGTGAGTTATCTTACTTTTGGTTATTAAAGAAAAGAAAGGAAAAGGTAAAATAGTTGCACTTAATTTCTAAGCTACCAAATGCATTGTTTTTGAAATTATTAAAATTATGCATCTTTTTGGAGCACAGGTGGCTGGAGTAAGCATGCAAAGCATTCTTGTTGGTGAAGATCTCAATGGCTGTGCTTTTGTTTATGGATCATTGAGCTTTTTGGATAAGATGTCTTGTGGGCTTGCATTATGGATTCTTCAGTCATATCAGAGTAATCTTCTTGCCATCTTATTTTCCAAGAATTCAAAATTTGTATGTACATCTGCCCCCTCCCCCTCCCCCTCCCTTTGTTTGGGATCTGCGTATTCAATTATGTGAGCATATTATTAAATTTCAATCTACACCCCCTATACAACATTATAATTTGATGGATGGAATCTGATGTATCACACTCTGTAGAATTTCAATCTACACCACCTTTACCAATTACTTATATCCTCAAGGTTAACGTCTTATTTTCCCGTGTGATGATGCATAAATTTACAGTGCTTATATGTTGTATCACACTATAGAACTTCTAATGGCTATGCATTGGTGGATTGCCCTTTTTTTTTTATTTGTATTATTTGTCTAGTTTCTACACTAAACCTAGGGATTTTTTTTTTTTTATTTTGAGAACATTCCTTTACTTGACATGGTTTACCTTTTGTGCAGAATCCACAGATACTTTCCCAAAGCTTGAGGAATGTAATCCATTCTATTCCTGTTTCTCGGTCACAAGATATGGACTAGGGCTCGTTCCGGCAATTTCTGCTCTTGTTGGGGTGATAGTGACATGCACCATGAAACTCCATCCATCCGCATTAAACCCTTTAATGGATCCTCTGCTGGCACAATATTAAAGATCAAGAAATTTGCTTGGGTAATTCCTCTGCTTCAGGTGTATACATCAACCAAAGATATGCTAGGCCATACAAGTATGCTAATTCGTCGAGGGGCTGAAATTCTGGGTCTTTATGCGAGGACCCTATTCTCAGTTCCTAATTGTGTACATTTATCTTAATTTACACATTAAATACTGGGTCTTCGTCGTGAAGACCATGTAGTCAGTTCCTAATTTACGAGTTCATATATCCTCATGGGGCTGAAATTCTGGGTCTTCTTCTTGAAGACCCTACATTAAGTTCCTAATTGTATACATTTATCTTAATTTAAGCATTAAATACTGGGTCTTCGCTTGAAGACCCTATAGTCAGTTCTTAATTGTTACACGTTCATATATCCTCATACTGTACACACTGAATGGGGGTTTCATAATGTAAATATTAACATTCTTGCCTGAGTTCATTCAGGCATGTGTATATTAACTTTTGTAATATTATGTTATCTTAGAGTACTACTGCCCTGCGAAAGATCGAGTCTTAGAATATGAGAGAATATGGCACCGTTTTCTATTGATCAATATTGGTTTAAATATACATTGTACATGACACTTAATTAAGGTAAATCTAAACAATATCCTCTAATAAGGGAATAGCTAAACAACCTCCTACAATAAAGGTACAGAGAATCAAATCAAATCACAAATGAAATATTTACAATTAAATCAAATATTATCTACAATTAAATCAAATATTGTGAGGAGTATCTCTAACATGCCCCCTTAAGAAGGAGCTCCGAGAGGAGAGTCTAATCTTGTCCTTGAGAGAAAGAAATCGAGCTCGCGTTAGTGGTTTGGTGAGGGCATTCGCAAGTTGATCTGTTGAGGAGACATGAGAAACACGTAGAGCCCCAGTCTGAACTTGATAGCGGATGAAATGAAAATCAATGGCTACATGTTTCATGCGAGAATGAAATACTGGATTGGAACTGTGACGCCCCCAAAATAGGTCTACACAACTCATTCTGAGTCGTCAAATACATGGTACATAATTCAAATACAAACTTAATTTTCACAATACGATAAACGTAAGCTGAGAGTTTTAACACGAATATTGTCTCGTAGACAATGTCCAAACTCAAATGAAATCCTCATTACAATTATTATCACACTATTTTATAGAATAGTGATGACTACTATAGCCACCATCTTGGACCATCACTTCATTCCCCGGCTAGTCCTAGCTATATTCTCATTTTCTGAAGAGAACAATGAAAGAAAAGAGTGAGCTCAACTAGCCCAGTAAAGAATATTATGACTAAGATAATGCATAATAAATTATCCTTAGTCTTCAACAGTATATAAACTGATAGAATACAATAGACAACAAGTTTAACTGCAGCGGAACAAGCAATCTATTAGAAGAGTCAAGTAGAGCATGATGTCTACTATCTTCTATAATTTAAAAGTTCATCATCAATATTTTATCTCTGTAACACATCTCAATAAATAATCCACATCACCGAATTATTCATGCACTACGGGCCAATGATATTCGTTAGTATCACATCCACGAATTATCCATGCACTACGGGCCACAGATATTCGTTATTATCACATCCATGAATTATCCATGCCCTACGGGCCAAAGATATTCATTAGTATCACCAGTGGTCATAATCATGCCAACAACTGTCCAATGCACTACGGGCCAATGAGGACTTTCACCACATCATTTGTCTGTAACATAGCATGTCATGATTATACCGATACATAATTTCTGGTCATAATCATATCAATCAATAGTCCATCTATGCACTTCGGGCCAAAGATGACTTTCATCACAATTTAAGCATAAGGATGATGACAATGATATAAGAATTCAATTAAGTGAGATCAATGACAAATTTTAAAGATTTATAATTCACTTTATCCAGAGTTCAAGAATGTCCAAATTGTCAACATGATAACTACTTTGTGGAGTAAAATTCAAGAATAATATTTATGTATCAAAAATAATTTGGATAGAAAAACAATCAATTTTTGGCGTGAATAGTACTCTGGTGAATAGTACCCGAGTGAATAGTACCCTGTGAATAGTACTGTATGAATAGTACCGTATGTATGAATAGTATACATGAATAGTACTCCGACATGAAAAGCTTAAAATTTAACAAGAATGTTCAGAAAAATATTTCAGTAAAACGATACTAGATGAAGTGCAAAATTCAAGGATATTTTACTAATTTCAAGGGGTATAGAAGCAATACTTATCAAAATAAGTGTAGAATTAGGAATATGAAATGAAATAATATTACCTACATACTATAGAGTATGGAAAAAAATATTATTCCTTACGACTATTGAACGAAGATAATATCCCTTAAGAATATTGAACGAAAATAATATCCCTTACGAATATTGAACGAAAATAATATCCCTTACGAATATTGAACGAAAATAATATTACTTACGAATATTGAACGAAGATAATATCGTTTACGAATATTGAACGAAAATAATATTCTTTACGAATATTGAACGAAAATAATATTTCTTACGAATACGAAAAATAATCTCTCTTACGAATATAAAATAAATAATACCCCTTACCTTAAAAGGAGAGTACTTCTGACTGGTATAGTAGGGATATTCTTGAAGAAAACTTGCACTATTTGTAACACTCAAAGTTTCCTTAAACTCAAAAGAAATATGCTCAATATTATAGAAGAAGAATTCTCTGATTCTGGTGTGATTTTCATTTCTAAACTAAGCATCCTATTTATAAGAGAATGGCATGATACTATTTAGGAAATAATCACGGACTGCACAGTAGGAAAAATCACGGGCGTTCGGCGAATTCGTTTGAAAATTTTGATTTTACTATGTTGCACTATGCAGCACTATGCAAACACTATACAACACTATGCAAACACTATGCAACACTATGCAACACTATACAACACTATGCAATATAAAACAAAAACTGCGATAACTTTCTACCGACGATTTTTTAAAATGAGTAAGTGGGGGTCTATGTAATAAGCCAAATTTATAATAAATACTTCATGACAAACCCCTTTTATTTATCACAAATCACTTGATTAAACACATTTTTAATCTTTCAACAATTATACATCATTAATATTATAACTCACAGCATTAACAACCAGATCATTCCCACGAAAGATGGGGCTTTCCGATAAGGACTTCTCCTTATTGGCGCACAATTAAATGACCTAACCCCTTTCCTCGACAGAACTTTCTAGACATTGTTAATAATGCAAATAATAATATGAATAACGATGTCGTCTCAATTATTGATTTAATAATATAAAATATTGTGCAGATGATACTGTGACAATAATTGAATAAATAATATGAGATACTATGCATCAACTACTGTTGCAATAATTAAATAAAATCGAGTGACTTCTCATGTAAGCATCAATAATCAAAGATATTGTACAATACCGTGTGCTACTATGCAACCACGCGTATTACTGTACTTTTATCACCGGGTATTTCAACAGTTAACGGTAAAAGTCTTGTCGTTATTTTTATAAAAATGTTATTTATGTTACTTTCTATATTCGACAATTATTTCATTGTGGGGTCCACCAATGATTGTGCCGTCGTAAGGATATTCTTTGATAAAACGAATATTCTCCGACCAAACGAACAACTTGCTTACTTTGTAAAATTTATAAATATTACCCACAACTATAGCATTATATCAAATCCACACCTTATTATTCAAAATAACATTTAGAGAAAATTAAATTTTTATTTATAAAAAGTTGGGGTCTTACAGGAACATAATTGTGTTGCACTGACATTGTCGTAATAAATCACAGGTGACTGAGGTAGCTGAATATGAAGTTTAGTAAGGAGATAACACACCCAAGTTAATTCAAAGAAGATTCTGCGACAGCGAGATCTATATTCGACCCGATAGATAAACGAGCAATCGTACGTTGCTTCTTAGAACTCCAGGAAATAGGATTGCGACCAAGATAAACAACATAGACACTAGTAGAAGAAAAATCATCCTTGTTTCCTGCCCAATCAGCATCAGAAAAGGCATGAAGTGACAATGGGGAATCACAATAAAGACAAATTCCAAGATCAGAAGTTCCACAGAGATATTGCAGTAGACGTTTCACAATAGCCCAATGGTTGGTGGTTGGACGATGCATGTACTGAGACAATTTGTTTACTGCAGAAAGGCAATTCGTCGGTCAGTGGTGACAAGTATTGTAGATCGTCCACAACACTCTGTATTCGATTTAGGTCCGTAAGAAGCGCGTGCTTCGAGTGTTAATAATAAAGTGGTGGACTGGTTGGAAGAAGGGTGAGTACTGATTTGCTTTCCATCATGTTGGTATGAGCAAGAAGATCTAGGATGTACCGGCGTTGAGAAAGAAGGATTCCATATTCATGCGGAATGACTTCCACACCAAGGAAATAAGCAAGGGGGCCTAGATCCTTAATGGGGAATCGTTGAGCAAGAAAGTTAACAATCTGGTTGACCATATCATTATTGCCACCTGTAAGGATAATGTCATCAACATACACAAGGAGATATACACAATAGCTACAAGTGTTGAGGACAAAGAGAGGTATCTGCATGTGAGTTCTGAAATCCTGATGCAACAAGAAGTTGGCGAAGCTCATTATACCAGGCACGAGGAGCTTGCTTAAGGCCATAAATGGCTTTGTGAAGTTTACACACATAAGTAGGATAGTCAGGATCAATAAACCCATGCGGCTGAGCCATATAAACATCTTCTGTGAGGTGCCCTTGTAAAAAGGCATTATTAACTTCAAGTTGGCGGAGAAACCAACCACGACTGACAACAATGTTGAGGACAAGCCGAACTGTGTTAGACTTAATGACGGGACTGAATGTATCATTATAGTCGACACCAGGTCGTTGGTGAAATCCCTTAGCAACCAACCGAGCCTTATACCTGTTAATAGAACCATCAGAATGGCGTTTAGTTCTAAAAATCCATTTGCATCCAACAATATTTTGGGAGGAAATCGATGGGACTAACTCCCATGTCCCGTTTCGAACAAGAGCATCATATTCTTTAGACATGGCTTGACGCCATTTAGGATCTTTTAGGGCTTAGGATGCAGTTGTGGGTTCCAACTCAATGGGTTGAGAAAGTTGGGCAGTGAGATTGAGTTTTTGGATAGGTTTGTGAATAAAATTTTTGGCTCTCGTAGTCATCGGATGAGTGTTGTGAGTCTCGGTGATGGGTATAGATGGTTGAATGTTTGGTTTAGTAGGGTTTATGGTGGTAGCGGTTGATTGAGAAAAAGTAGGTGGTAGGGTGAAGGAAGATGGGTTTGGAGGTATTGGAGTGTTCGAGGGTGCAGGTGATGCATTTGGTGTCGGAACATCGCTTGAGGGCATAGAAAGAGATTGTTCATGAGATGGCGTGGAGAGTGACTGAGTCTGATTGTTGGATGATGGAAGATGTATAATTAGCGGATCTAAGTTGAAACAGTTTGTGGTTGAGGACGCGGTAAGTGAGTGTGAAGAGAAGAGAAAGGAAAAACAGACTCAACAAACTTGACATGACGAGATATAAACATTTTGGACTGAGAGGGATCATAACAAAAGTAAGCAATCTGAGTAAGAGAGTAGCCAAGAAAGATACAGGGAATGGAGCGAGGTTCGAGTTTGTGTGAAGAATAATGGGTAACATAGACAAGCAAAGACCCAAAGTTTAGCGTAGTTTGGAGGAGCTGATAAGTGGGTTTTACACCTACTTATGGAGTACCAATTCATGCGAACTATGCCCATCTCAAGTACATTTTAGTATATTTTAGCTGCATTTCATGTTAATTTGCATTTCGCATACTTAAAACTCCTTTTGGTGAATAAGTGCAGGAATCGGCCTATTTTGGTGGTGTTATAGAGCACGAGGCTAATGGATGCCTGAGACGAGGCAAAAGATAGGATGTGCATGGCTAGGATTGAGTGGAGCATGGATGGACAAGCATGGATAAACATAGGACATTTCGATGGCAGAGAAAGAATATTGCAGAAACCAAGCTCGGGAGGCGGGGGATCGGAAGACAACAAATCTGCAAGCCACGCCAAAAAAGAGATCTTGAGCGTCGCGCCATGAAAGTACCCAAACCAAACCAGAAACCCTCTCGCAAGTTCACATGGGCGAGAGAAGGACAAGCCTAGGGAGCGCGGCGCGAGAGACCGACTGAACATAAAAACTTATCTTGCAAGTCTCATGACATGAGCAGCATAACAAAATCAAGGAGCGTCTTGTGCCGCTGTGAGAGCCCTGAAGTCACTTGACTTTGTTTTATTTTATTCCTAATTTTTAAGGGTTGTAATTGATTTAAAACGAGATCTGACTAGTATCAGGGGTATCACTTAACAATTATTAAGTTTTTCACGTACTTTTTACATCGGAATTAGGGTTTACTCTCTGGGAGAGATTCCAACGTAGAAGGAGGCCAAAACTCGACTTTTATACCTCTTCTTGGGATTTTCTACCAGATTGGATTATTATTAGTATTATTTTGCTGGAATCTTATGAGGATTTGAATATTGATCTATATTCAGCAATTGGGTTTGATTGTTTCTATCTTTCATCTTTCCATTATTTGTTTATTAATCATGTTTAGATTTGATCTCATAATGGCTTTTGGTTCAGTTATGAACTAAACTCCATTATGGGATTCTAACGGATTTTAATATGTAGTTTGATTGCATGCTTAAATGCTAGATTGTTTTACATATCATATGTGATGTCTGTCATGATTGTTTTGCATGTATGAATGCTTGATCACCATTCGTTTCAATATTTGTATGGAATTGACAATGAACATGCAAATATGGATTGTAATCATGATAGTATACGTATATAGGGCTGTGTTATATGGCTTATGTATTTACGTGAACGGATAGACATATCTTTGTTTCACCGTATAAGTTAGAATAAGGGCTTGAACTTAAAATCAATATAGTTGCAATTTCACATAGACATATAGTGATTTTGGTTATATTGATGATTACATAGAGTCTATTATCTGTGGATGATGTGTAAGTAGGTCTTAGTGCATTGAAAAGTGGCTAATACTCTTTTAGTGCTCTTGGCTACTTTTCTGTGATATGTGAACAAGTCATGCATGATAGTGGCGATTGAATGCAGTATTAAATGAAGTTAGAATCCCATTATTTTCAGATTTGATTTATTCCGTTTATTATTATTTTAGTTGTTATTTGCAACTCGAGAACAAACCAATCTTAGTTGTTAGTTTGAGCATATAAATATAGTGATTTAATTAATGAATAGTAATTTAAGTTAAACAACTTTCTCTGTGGGATCGATACTTTACTTGCTCTGTATTGCTTGTTGATGCATGTATGCTTGCATGAGTTAGAGCTCTTTTGTTAAGACTAAAAAAGAGGCAACAAGTTTTTGGCGCCGTTGTCGGGGAAAGGCGTTTAATTTAGTATTATTATCATTAGTTTAAGCTATATTATATGACTTAGACAATTCTAGTCTTATCTCATTTCAGTTTTTGTTTTTGTTTCAGGTTTTTTGATATGTTTTTATCATACTTACGCTCATCCAACCTGACTCTAACACCTATTCGGGATAACATTAATGCGGAGAGGTTGGAAAGTGGGTGTTAAGTAGAAATTTACAAGCATCATTAGAAAATACGACATCTAACATGGCGGTAGAAACCTGAGGAGAAGATCAAAGAGAGGAGCATAGGGCTCAAAGGAGTATTCCATGCCCAATATTAATGGACTACTGATCCAAAGCATAGTCGAGACCAAATGATAGCGACAATACATTCGAGATAAAAGCGGCACTATTTAAATGGTGCGAGAATACGATTCGATTTAGGGTGTCTTTGCTTTCTGAGATGATCCGAATGAACACTTGTTAAGTTTCATCGAAATTTGTGATACATTCAGATACAATGGTGTGACGGAAGATGCTATTAGACTAAGGTTGTTTCCATTCTCATTGAGGGATAAAGCGAAAAGTTGGCTTCATTCTTTGTCAGCAGGATCTATAACTACCTGCGAGGACTTAGCACAGAAGTTCTTAGCTAAGTTCTTCCCAATGGCTAAGACTGCAATGATAAGGACATTAATCTCTCAGTTTGAGCAGCAACAGGGCGAGTCCTTATATGAAGCATGGGAGAGATACAAAGAAATGCTGAGGAAGTGTCCACATCACGGTATGCCAGATTGGATGGTGATCAACACGTTTTATAATGGATTGGGATGGCGATCGAGGCCGATTGTAGATCACGGTATGGGGAGGGCATTATGGGCAAAGAACTATGAGGAAGCCTATGACCTTATCGAGACAATGACATCGAATGATTTTCAGAATCCTACATCTCGAATGCCATAGACCAAAGTTGCAGGTGTGTTGGAGGTTGATGCTATTACTCAGTTGTCAACACAGATGGCAGCCATGGCAAAGAAGATAGATACTTTGGCAGAAGGAAAAGTAAAGACGGTTGCATTCGTATTCGAGATTTTTGCGGGGTCACACTCGACGGATCAATATGCTATCAACTCCGAATCAGTGCAATATGTAAGCAACTATAGAAAAGACCAAGGTCAATTTCAGAACACATACCATCCCAATAACAGAAATCATCCAAACTTTAGTTGGTCAAATAATCAAGGGAATCAGCAGAATCAGTTTCCATCAAATAATCAGTTTGACCACGTGACGACAAGACGTACCGCGTTTACTCCTAGACCACCTTTTCCGCCGGGATTTTCTCAACAACAACATCAACATCACACTCCAGCTGTACCTCAGCAAGAAAAGAAATCAGAAGTGAAGGAGATGATGATGTAATATATGGCAAACACAGAAGTTATGATCAAGAGCCAAGCAGTGGCTATAAAGAATCTGGAAACTCAAATGGGGCGGATATGCGAATATGCTTACTAACAGCCCCAGGGTTCATTGCAAAAATAATCGGAGACAAATCCAAGAAGAAAGGAAGGAACGAGTGTCAAGCGATCGCATTGAGATCTGGGAAAGATTTGTCGAGTCTTGCAAGTCATACCGCAAGCCCGTGAAGATTGCCTTGAAGAAGAGGCTGCGCCAATGCAATGAGCAGGCAGACGATCGATTACTCGAGAAGAAAATCTGAAAAAAATCGAGGTTCAAGCGGGAAGAAAAAGAAAAAGCGAGTTCGAGAGAGAAGCTTAAGAGTCCATTACCACCAATTCACATTCAAGTTCCGTATCCGCAGAGATTAAATAAAAAAGAAGATAAATAGTTCAAAGAAATTCTTGGAGGTATTCAAAAGTGCGATCAACATACCATTCCATTATAGAGGCATTGGAACAAATGCCAAGCTACTCAAGTTTATGAAGGGTATATTGTCGAGGAAGAGGAGATTAGATGAGTTTGAAATGGTAGCCTTGACAGGAGGAATGCGATTCGATGCTTCAAAGAAACTACCTCCAAAGCTGAAGGATCCGGGCAGCTTCACAATCCCGTGCACAATAGGGAAGACGAACTTTGAGAAATGTTTATGTGATCTTGGGGCTAGCATAAATTTGATGCCCTTATCAGTGTTTAACCAGTTGGGATTGCCAGATCCAAAGCCGACAAATATTGCATTACAGTTAGCTGACAGATCCATCACATATCCACGGGGACTTGTTGAAGATGTGTTGGTTAAGGTGGACAAGTTTATTTTTCCAGCTGACTTCATCATTCTAGACTACGAGGAGGACAAAAGCATACCAATAATACTGGGGAGACCATTCTTGGCCACAGGTAGAACGTTGATAGATGTGCAAAAAGGTGAATTCACTATGCGTGTCCAGGATCAAGAGATCACTTTCAACGTCTTTAAAGCAATCAAGTTACCAACGGATGAAGAAGAGTGTTTCCTGGTTGACGTGGTGGATTGGGGCCTACAGGATGAGATACAGAAATCGAGGAATTATGGACCGTTGAGGTGTGCAATGGGTAAACCTTCAGAGTTGAAGGTAGAGCCATTGACGAAAGATGAAGTCATTAAATTTCGAGGTGCGGCAGACAAGAAGGAAGACACCTCAATTCTATCTGTGACATGAAACTCAAAGAGAGTCAAGCTAATTGACTATAACGTAGCGCTGGATGGGAGGCAACCCATTATTTCTATCCCCCTTGATTTATTTTTAGTTATTCATTTTGGATTATTTCAGTAGTTATATCGAAGTCATTTTTAATAGGGTATTAGATGTTCATGCTTAAACGTGTAGCAAGACTTTCTTTGCAAATATTTCCAAGATGTTAGCATTATGTGACCACTAAGTCATGCCTTAATAAGGTGCATTAATGTCTATGCAGGAGCCATCATTGGACAGTATCACTGATAGGCAGAGTGGAATTGAAATTTAGCATTGCATATATCGAGATCGCATGCGCTGACCCATGAAGCACAAACTTCATCGCGCCCGCCATGCATCAAGTTAATCGAGCCAACCAACAAAACATTACGCAAGTCTCTTGCATGGCGCCCAATTTAAGTACTGAAACGCTACACAGCGACGCATGCGCGACAACCGGATTAAGACATATCTGAATAGTTTAAAAAAAAAGTTGTGGACCATTTGGACTCTCATTTGGAATAATAACAGACGCGAAATTCTCTCCCTCTCCATAACTCACGTCGCTATCTATCTATCAGTTACAAGTTTTTGCCGTACATCTCTCACTTACTTAGCCACGATTCTCTCCTCATTCAAAGTCCATATCTCCTCAACTTCTCCAAAGTGCACTATAAAGCTAGGGTTCCAATTTGGATTGCAGAAACGAGTATTGGGGGTAGCAATTTTTCAAGATTTTCTTCATTATCCATCATATAATCATCAAATCTCTATCAAATACAAATGGGGCCTAAGCGAGCACGGTCTATTACATGATCGTCTTCTTCATCCTCTTGAGCAAATCGAAGAGGCGATATTGTGGATCAAACCAAGTTCCTCAACTTGGAAGCTCAACAAGAGTACTACTGCATTATGGCAAAGCGTTAAATCGAGGCGAGGATTCAAGCCGGGAGGCGATGATGGCGATTGTGCGCCATGATTCGAGAGAGAGGCTGAGGTGGATTGACTGCTACTCCAATGCCCATTCTTATGAGCATAGTCCGTGAGTTCTATGCCAATGCCAAGGTCACTTTATGAAGCGGGATATCTACGGTTTGTGGTATCGAGGTGAGATTACAGACCCCGTGCCATCCGATTAATTTTAAAAATTACTGATGCACCACCAGTGGGGGCTGCTAATTGGGTCACCGGTGCTCATCTGGAGACCGACATGGAGTTAATTATTGCAGAGTTAAGTGTGCTGGGTACGAAATAGACATATAAAGTTGTCACGACACAGCCGCGTATATTCCCAGTTGCAGCCCTAAATCGCTATGCAAAATCATGGAACTTGTTCATATGTGCCAAGTTCATGCCGTCCGCCAATCAGCACGAAATAACAGCGAAGAGGGCACGTATTCTGTGGGGGATAATCACCGGAAAGTACATCGACATTGGTCATCTCATTCACAAGAATATGTTGCGCTATCTACGGGGAGGAACGATTGGGAGCATTCCACACGCATCCGTGGTTGCCATGCTTTGTGCTAATCAGGAATGCAACTGGGGCAATGAGCAAATGTAATACCCAGGCCAGGACATTACTCATGCCACGATCGAAAAATTTGAGGACTGGGCAAGTGGTATACCGCACCCACGCGGACGAGGATTTATCATGCATCCCACTTTTCCAGAGCCATCACAACAACCCCCGCAAACAGACGAGGCGGGCCCGTCCACGCACGCACGTGCCACCCATAGCGATCGCCAGCTCCGAAGGTTAGAGCGTAAGGTCGATGCCATGTACAATAATTTGGGCACATTTACGATGGGACTCGCAAGGGCCTTAGCCGAAGCGTTTGCACAACAAGGAACAACACAAGAATGGCCTCAATTCGGAATCGCAGCACCATATCCACCACCCGAAGAGGGTGGCACCACCGATACTTAGGGGAGTTTTTCGTACCCTTTACCTTCATTCAATTGGGACATTGAATATTTTAAGTTTGGGGGTATTGGGGAGTAATGTAGTGCATGTAGTTTAGCATGTTTAGTATAATTTGTTTTTATTTTTAAGTTTTAGCATGATTAGTTAATTTTTTTTCTTGCATGTTAGTTTAAATTGTTGCATCATAAAGTTTATTTTTGCATATATATAGTTGCACGTTCATGTTTAGGTTGCATTCTCTCACTGTTCTTGCCATATAGATATTTCTGTCTAGCCAATGATGATAGTGAGTTTGTTAAATGATTTTTGAGTATTTTGGATAATTCGAGCTGAGATATAATGTTTGACACAATGAAATTCATAATGATGTTTAAATGCTTTCGGTTTGCACAAATGTGTTCACAATCGCTTGTAGGTATAAGAAGCATGGGTTGTAATGCTCGATAGAAAAATGTAGTTTTAAAAGGAAATATGTGAAAAGTGAGTATAGGCGATATAAAACATTGATTTTAAACTTGGGGAAAACATGGGTATCTGTATAAAAAAAAAAAAAAAAAAAAGAAGAAGAATAATAATAATGTGGCTAGTCTTATTTCGGGGCCTAACTACTTGAGTAAATACGCTTGGGGATTGTCTCTACACCTAGCGCCTAAGGTCTTTCATGATGCAGGGGAGTCGTTGGTTGAAAGCTCGCTAAGGGGTAGCGATGTGCTAATGGAGTAAGACATTGCACGCATCGTGTGAAAAAACAAGGAAATAAACACCGCGAAAAAAGTGCGAAGAAAGGCGCCTCGTGGGTAGAAATAAAGCAATTAAACCCATTGTTGAACCTTAGTTTATTTTAAGATGTTGGAATAGTCTTGGTTGCATATATATACATAAGTCTTGATTTCAACTATAATTTTCTGTTGTGAGCAATATAGCATGAGTATTCTGTGCCTAAATCAAGTTTTAGTGAACACAGCACACACACATACAACATCTCTATAGCATTTTTGAATTATCTGAGTGTATGACATTATGGCTGCAGTTTGATTTGAATCTGTATTCTTGAATCTAAAAAAATTCGCTGAGGCAAATTGGACTGAATTTCTATGGTAGTTGGGACAATGTGAGATTAGTGCACAAAAATTTAGTTGCATAGTAATATAGCTGCATTTTTATTGTTCATTAGTGTGCATGCTTGAGGGCAAACAATAGTTCAAGTTTGGGGGTATTTGATAAGTGGGTTTTACACCTACATATGGAGTACCAATTCATGAGAACTATGCCCATCTCAAGTACATTTTAGTATGTTTTAGTTGCATTTCATGTTAATTTGCATTTCGCATACTTAAAACTCCTTTTGGTGAATAAGTGCAGGAATCGGCCTATTTTGGTGGTGTTATAGAGCACGAGGCTAATGGAGGCCTGAGACGAGGCAAAAGATAGGATGTGCATGGCTAGGATTGAGTGGAGGATGGATGGACAAGAATGGATAAACATAGGACATTTCAGTAGCAGCAGCAACATTGTAGAACCAAGCTCTGGAGCAAGATCAGAAGACAAGAATCGCAAGTGCAGCGCTGCAAAAGAGAGAGCTTGGAGGCTCGTGCTCTGCCATGCGAAGTACCCAACCAAACCAGAAACCCTCTTTGTAAAGTTGCGCATGGCATGCAAGAAGGACAAGCCTAGGGAGCGCGCACCCGCGCGAGAGACCGACTGAACATAAAAACTTTCTCGCAAGTCTCATGGTAGCAGTAGTATAATAAGTTGGAGGAGCGCCTTGGCAGCGCTGAGACAGACCTCAAACTCTTGACTTGTTTTATTTTATTCCTAATTTTTAAGGGTTGTAATTGATTTAAAACGAGATCTGACTGGTGTCAGGGGTATCACTTAACAATTATTAAGTTTTTCATGTACTTTTTACATCGGAATTAGGGTTTACTCTCTGGGAGAGATTCCAACGTAGAAGGAGGCCAAAACTCGACTTTTATACCTCTTCTTGGGATTTTCTACCAGAGTGGATTATTATTAGTATTATTTTGTTGGAATCTTATGAGGATTTGATTCAGCAATTGGGTTTGATTGTTTCTATCTTTCATCTTTCCATTGTTTTTTTATTAATCATGTTTAGATTTGATCCCATAATGGCTTTTGGTTCAGTTATGAACTAAACTCCATTATGGGATTCTAACGGATTTTAATATGTAGTTTGATTGCATGCTTAAATGCTAGATTGTTTTACATATCATATGGGATGTCTGTCATGATTGTTTTGCATGTATGAATGTTTGATCACCATTCGTTTCAGTATTTGTATGGAATTGACAATGAACATGCAAATATGGATTATAATCATGATAGTATACGTATATAGGGGTAATCGTGTTATATGGCTTATGTATTTACGTGAACCGGATAGACATATCTTTGTTTCACCGTATAAGTTAGAATAAGGGCTTGAACTTAAAATCAATATAGTTGCAATTTCACATAGACATATAGTGATTTTGGTTATATTGATGATTACATAGAGTCTATCATATGTGGATGATGTGTAAGTAGGTCTTAATGCATTGAAAAATGGCTAATACTCTTTTAGTGCTCTTGGCTACTTTTCTGTGATATGTGAACAAGTCATGCATGATAGTGGCGATTGAATGCAATATTAAATGAAGTTAGAATCCCATTATTTTTAGATTTGATTTATTCCGTTTATTATTATTTTAGTTGCTATTTGCAACTCGAGAACAAACCAATCTTAGTTGTTAGTTTGAACATATAAATATAGTAATTTAATTAATGAATAGTAATTTAAGTTAAACAACTTTCTCTGTGGGATCGATACTTTACTTGCTCTGTATTGCTTGTTGACGCATGTATGCTAGCATGAGTTAGAGCTCTTTTGTTGAAAGAGGCAACAGGAGTACCAAAAATCTTTTCAAACGGTGAAGAAAGATTTAGTGTCGGAGTGGGCATACGATTTGAGGTAGACAACAGTGGTGAAGGCATGAGACCAAAAGGTTAAAGGAAGGGAAGCATGAGAGAGAAGTGTTAGACCAGTTTCGACTATGTGACAGTGACGTCTTTTAGAAAACACATTATGTTCAGGTGTGTGAGGTGGAGTTGTAAGGTGAGAAATACCATAAATAGCTAAGTAAGAATTAAGACCATTATATTCACCACCATTGTCAGAATAAAGGGTTTTGATTTTTCGGTTAAAATAGTTTTCAACAATAGTTTTGAATCTTATGAAGACATTATGAACATCCGATTTGTGCTTGATTGAATAAATCCATATATATTTCGTATAATGATCAACAAAGATGACATAATATTTAAAACCATCATGGGAGAAGACTGGGGAGGTCCACACATTAGAAAAAAGAGTTTCGAAAGGTGTGGTTGAGATAATAGAAGTAGTAGAAAATGGTAACTTGTGACTTTTATTGTAGTGGCACGCATTACATGAAAAATTAAGCGAAATAGAAGACGACAAATCTAATTTATAATGAGACGCAACATGTTTTAGAATAGTTAAAGTGGGATGACCTAATCTATGATGCCACTCGAACGAAGTGGTCTTGACACTAGAGAAAGCAAGTAAAGGTGATTTCACGGATGAGGAATTCGACCACTCATACACTCTATCCTTCGTTTGATCCGTTAAGAGGATTGCCTCGTGCGAAGTTCCTTCACAAGAAAAAAAGTTGGTAAGAATTCAATGGAGACATTATTAGTGATGCAAAAATGAGAAATAGAGATTAAATTCTTTTTCATGCTAGGAACACAGAGAACATTAGATAAGGTAAAGGAAGTGGTAGGGGTATTTAAGGAAGTGGAACCGGTATGTGTAATGGGTAGACCCGTGCCATCGCCAATCATAACATCATATGTGCCTATGTATGGTGCATAAAGAGATAAGTTGCTCAGGTCGGCGGTGACATGATGAGAAGCACCACTGTCAAGGAGCCATGATGGAGTGGTGGATGTTGGGGTGGCCGCAAAATGAGCCCGAGGTTGTCGTGGTTCAGTAGAATGAGTAATCGGAGGTCGAGGTGAGAAGGATGAGTCATTTAGTACAATGCGAAACAAAGGGCATCGTTTGGCAGTATGACCCTGAATACCACAAATCTAACAGTAGTCATGATATGACCGTGGTGGTGCTCGATTACCCCGAGCCTGATTCGGGTCGGGCGAACGGCGTCAGTTGTTGGTGGAACATGGGTGGCATCCAGAGCCAAAAGGTGGTGACGGGGTGTTGGTCGACTATGGACGCTACCCAGAGGTACGTGAGCCTGTATTGGTGCGTTGAGCAGGATTGGCAAAGGCTGGTAGATAAGACTGGTCAGACTTAGTCTCTTGCAGATGGGCCTCAAAAGTGAGTAGTTTTTCATGAAGTTCATCAATGGTAAGGGGTGTGTCCCTAGCGTGAACGACATGGACAAGATCTTTGTATTCACTACCAAGACCATCAAGAATTTTTTCTGTAAGATCATTATCGTCCATAGGGACACCAAGAAGAGCAAGTTCATCGGCTCATGCTTTGACATATTGTAAAAAATCGGTTACACTTTGAGAACCTTTGGTAGGATTTTTGAGGTGACCTTTAACTTGTTTGATCCGACCGCGAGATAGCTTCGCATATGTAGTAGCAAGAATCGTCCAAGCTTGACGAGAGGTGGTTGCACGAAAAATAAAAGGAATGATGGAAGGAGAAAGTGAGCCAATGATAGCATTAAGTATAAGTTGATCCTGACGAATCCAAAATGTATAGGTCGAGTTCAATTGAGTTATTTCATTTTCAGTGATATTTTGGGGTGGGCAAGGTTTAATACCATCAATATAGCCAAGGAGATCGTAACCAATGAAAAGGGTTTGAAATTGGATTTTTTCAGGAGATATAATTGGTTGAGGATAGTTTAATAGGGACTTGGGCAGAAACGTTGATGGTAATGAGTGCTTGGTTTGCATCATTTGCATTAGGAATTATGGGAGAATGAATAACAGAGGTGGAAGAGCTTTGAGTAGTCATGGCGGAAGGGCTTTGTTATGCAGGAAAAAAGAGTACTTTGATACCATATAAAATCTTAGAATATTAGAGAATATGGCACCGTTTTCTATTGATCAATATTAGTTTAAATATACATTGTACATGACACTTAATTAAGGTAAACCTAAACAATCTCTTCTAGTAAGGAAATAGCTAAACAACCTCCTACAATAAAGGTACAGAGAATCAAATCAAATCACAAATAAAATATCTACAATTAAGTCAAATATTATCTATAATTAAATCAAATATTATGAGGAGTATCTCTAACAAGATATTCCTGTTTTTTTCCAATACAAATAATCAAAGGAGAAAAAATCACCATTCATGGCAAACACTTTGTGTGCGTTACTAAAAATATTTAAATATTTTTTTAGAAAATGAATGAAAATATATTAGAGGTTAAATAGGGATCGATAAAACAGTGGAAACAGAGAAAACGGAAGTTTTTGATTTTAAAGATAATTGTTCCTATCTCTTAAAGGGTAAATTGTAAAACAAATAAGCTTTACAAAATTATTTATACCAAAAGAAATCGACAGTTTTCTCCTCTCGCTTAATAATATAGATGTATTAAATGATAGTATTTACATGTTGAACAACATATATAATGATATCAAGTGCATTTGAGACCTCAAATTTAGAATTTTATTTGGGATCCTTAAAAGTATTCATTCATATTAGAAAATTGATATTTTAACCACACTTTTTGATATTTTTACATGAAAAAGTGTCGTTATAGATGTATAGCGACGGTTTTTATAACGATAATTTTCATATGAAAATATCATTATCTATTATGATGTTATGATGTTATGAATTTATCAGTTTCCAACACAATTTTATTCAAGATTTAAGAAGTGGGTGGCTTAGTTACCCTAGGTATAAGGTACTTATTAATAGGACTGATCATTCGGTTATAACCGAACCGAATAGGCTATTCGGTTATAACCGAATACCGAAATAGTCATAATTTTATTATCCGAAATACGAACCGAAATTTGGCAATAACCGAAACACCTAATACCGAATTTGTACAAATCAACTGGGTCATATGCACAATAAATATAATTTTACCATTAACAGATCCAAACCATGGATACATAAGCTAAAAATAAAATAACATAAAAAATTCTAATTATTCAAGAATATGCACAAGAAATGAAGGAAAGAGAGAGAGAGGGAGAGAACCTGAAAGCTGCGTTTTGTCAAATTATTAAAGAATATGGCGCCGAAGTTGACATCCAGACTGGAGTTGCTGGAATTGACGTCCGTTCGGAGGCAGAGAGGAGTCGCGATTTGGGGACTGGGGTTTTGGCTTTGGGTTATGGAATTAGCCGCTTAAGACTTAGGAGAGGAGTCCGAAATACTAACCGAAATTTGGCAATAACCGAAATACCTAATACCGAATTATCGAATTGTAAATTCGGTACTTCGGTTAATAACCGAATTTGTACAAATCAACTGGGTCATATACACAATAAATATAATTTTACCATTAACAGATCCAAACCAGGATACATAAGCTAAAAATAAAACAACACAAGAAATTTTAATTATTCAAGAATATGCACAAGAAATGAAGGAAAAAGAGAGAGGGAGAGAACCTGAAAGCTGCGTTTTGTCAAATTATTAAAGAATATGGCGCCGAAGTTGACATCCAGACTGGAGTTGCTGGAATTGGCGTCCGTTCGGAGGCGGAGAGGAGTCGCGATTTGGGGACTGGGGTTTTGGCTTTGGGTTATGGAATTAGCCACTTAGGACTTAGGAGTTAGGGCAGAGGCAGGCCAAAAAGTGAGATCTGAGAGATTAAGAGATCGATCGATTAGATTTGAGAGACTAAGCTTATCGATTTTGAGTAGCGAGAGATGAGAGACTAAGATATGATCGATCAATCGATTTTGGGTTTTGATTTTTGAGTGAGACTGTGAGAGAGTGATAGTCGAGAGTCTGAGAGACTGAGAGACTGAGAGTTCGAGATTTGGGCTAGTGGGCTGAAAGTATGAGAAAGTGAGAGTTGAGATATTTTAAGTTTAAGGCTTTATTCGGTTATTCGGTTAGACCGAATAACTCAAAATTAAAACCCGTATTAACTAACCGTTAATCGTAAATAATTTTGGATATAACCGAATTGTTAAAAATAAATGAATTATCAGAAAATTTTGGTTAAATTATTTTGGTTCGATTTGGTTATTCGGTTATACCCATTTTTTGCTCAGTCCTACTTACTAAGTGAACGGTACATAGGTTTGGTATGCTACATAACTGTCAAAGTACGGTCTGGTAAATATCTAACCATTAAAATTACTATTTGGACCTAGTTATGATTATATGGTATATTCTGAAAATTAATTGTTATTAAATCAATTATTTTGTGTGCTGAATCGACCGGTTTTAAATGGTTCAATTTGCCTAAATACCTAAAAAATGAAAATTTTTGCCACCCTTTTCAAGACGTGCCTCTTTTGTTAAGTAGCTAGTGTTCATCGGTAATTTATCATACCGAACCGGTCCAAACTGATTCGATCTGAACCGGTTATCATTTTTACTGTACCGATATCGGTATCGAATTATTTATATTTCATATCGGTTAGATCGGTTGATCTTAGAAAAAATTGGTTTTATCTTAGAATCGATATGGATTTCAGCTTTAATATCTTTATATCTATAAATATAACGAACAATATATAAAGCCAGTTTTAACAATTGAAGAAATGGGATCGGATCCACCTATGAAAGGAACAAGAAATGTAGGCATCATCACTGCAGTCCCTAACGCCAATATGTAATGTTGGAAAGCTAAAGCTATAGGTTTTCCTGTTTTCACTAGAAAATGTAAGATGAACAAACTTAAATAAAGATCAAAAAAATGATCCAAAGAAGGTTTCATCAATACCTTTTCTAAACAAAAGATTGAAACTTTATATACCTCATGAAGGATTATAATCAATACAATACTTTAAACCTTGAAGTTGGTCCATTGGAGGATGGGTCATCTCCTCTGGTTTTGTACCTTCCTAGCTACTACTAAAACTTACGAACATCCTTTCTTTCTTTTCTCAAATTCCAAATGGGTATTCACTATTCAGTGAATGAATCAACAAATGAATGAGAGAAGAAGCTGAAGAAATGGGGGTTGACAAACTCCTGAACTTACTCTGCCAGAATCTTGGGCTAGAGAAAGATTACTTAACGAAGACCTTTCACGGAATCCCAGTTCTCACAAGCAGTTTAACCGATACAATTGGAAATGTATATAGTTCAATCGATACAACCGGTTAAGTACGGTATATACCCGACCTTCAAAATAGCTTCCCGAACCCGATATTGAATAACGGGTTACTTGTACCGATACTGAAGCCGGTTCGAACCAGTTCGATTAACCTAAAATTTAAAAAAATTAAAAAAATGTTCACCCCTACAGAGGGCTCTAACTATTCCTAATGGGAATCTTTAGAAGGTGAAAACAAAGATTTAAGAAACGAGAGAAAAATGATATAGACCTATAATTTATAAATGACTAAAGGTATGTTCTACAATGACTTATTTACTTTTAAATTTAAACTTAAAGTAATTATAAGTCATTTTTAATTGTGACATATAAGAAAAAGTCTTCGGTACAAATTTAACATATAAGTTAAAAATTAAATTAAAATAAATTGTGAATGTATTTAACTGATAATAACTTATAAGTTAAAATAAATTATAAAGATTACTGAAAATTAAAAGACATTAATAAAAAAAATATTGATTTAGTATTTCATCATAAGAATCAGCATTTCAACATTAAAAAGAACCATAACTTTAATGCATGAATTTTCCTTTTCTCTTTTTTGACATAATATCCATGAGTTATTAATCAATTTTAATAAAGGTATTAGGCTTTCATCGAAATATAAATAATTATAAATTGACGAGTCGGGAAATCGTCAAAGCAAGTTACATCGACTAAAGTAAGCCAATTTATGACGTATTTGACTATGAAAAGTTTCATCACATATTTTTATGCGAATATTATAAAAATAATATGAAGGGATGTATACTTTGGTATAAGTCGAACAGACAACTACCAGATTAAGTTACGAGATGGTGATTAATTACTTAATCAAATGGATGCTCATCAATATTGTGAGTTATCATTTGAAGCAAATTATGAATGAGGATGAAGTAGATGATAAAACGCCGGTGCGCGCGAGTTTTTCAGAACTTGAGTTATATGTTAAGTGTAAAGAAAGAGAAAACGTAATAAGACATAAAATGAAGTTTAAAGTAATAATCGAATGGTTAATAAAGTATCCTGGAAAGATTTAATTACACGATCGAGCATTGTGTATCAATTTTAAAAAGAAAGAATGATAAGATGTAAAGTAGAGCTAACATAAGTGACTAATAAACGTCGTTATGTGGCTAATTGTGGTTCTACATACACTTAATCGTGTAGGACAATGGAAGGACGAATTCTCCTAACCGCGCAAGGAACGCTTCGAGGCAAGTTCTTTAGTAACTTGCTCTTATGTGATAATCTGCATTAAACCATGCGTTTATGGTAGTTAATGAAATATGTTGCTTTATGTGAACTAGTTGGCTATATGAATGTTATGTGTGACACCCCCAAATTCGATACTTCCATTTTCACAGGATTTGGTGTTCACTGTACAAACATCATCCATCTATCTACCCATAAATAAATGCAAACCATGCAATAGATATAAATAATAATAAATCTCCCCTTATGGGGTTACATCAACTACATAATAAATAAATCCCAGGTTACTCTGACCTTAAATCATCTGTGAGGAAACATAAACAAATAAGTCTTAAGTAACATCAATTCTAATTACATCACATAAATAATCAGTCTTCATTACTTGCTAAGCTTGCCCTTGCCTTTTCTAATGGAAGGTTCGTCTACTCTTTCGTTCTTAACTGCAATGTTATTATTACGCAAGAGTGAACACGATTGCCCACAAGTATAACAATATAATAATGAAATAATAACATGCGAATAAATCAAAGACTTCTGAAATAAAAGCTCAACTTTTGAATTAAGAATGAATAACAAGAATCAAAAGATTTCTGAGGGTCATAAGACCTTGAACTATGTCCTAGATTATCAAGTGTTATACTTGAAACCTTTAACAGTCATAAGGCTATGGACCTTTCTACTCGTACTTAGGGGGATCAACCCTTAGTACCATATTGTGCACAATATCTTAACGCTAACGCATAAGTAAATCCCTTTGCAGGGTTGTTCATCTCAGTTTGACATTCGAGTCCGCACCAAAGGAAGTTTGGTTTGGATAATTCAATAAGGGTTCTGAAATTTAGAACGTTCATCAACTATGGACTAGTCGAATCAATAAGGTTCACTAGTCTAACAAGGTTCAACAATAATGATATTCAAATTGAATAATAATCTCAAGAAGTATACAATAGAACAAATATTGTATAACAAATTCATACTTTGAAAGGATAATCAATCTTTAATATAACAATTCAAACTTGAATAATAGTAATGAGAATTTACTCAAGGTAAATAATAAACTTGAACAATGATAACAAGTAGGGGAAGGAAACTTGCCTTGTGCGTAGATTACACTTTAATTAAACTCGTTCTTTGATTTAAATCCTACATATCATTTACATTCATAATAACAATCAATTATAACATACTAGTCATCATAAGTTCATTCTCTTTGTCTAACTTTGATATTGACCACATTTAATCAAATTACTACACTCATTGTCTCATACTTTACAATTCACATATAACAAGCTAATTATGTATTCAATAATTCAATCCACATGCAATTATGTTATTTACATGTTAAGCAACTATTTTAACATCTCATTATACTTCTAACATATTTCTATGTTTATTAAATTAAGTTGTTATCACATTGCTAGACTTGAACATTTAAAAATAGTTCATTTCTGAACATTCTGGATAGTGGTATTTCCGTATTTCCACTTTTGTCTTATTACTCGATTTTTGGCACGGTATGATGGCGCTATGACGGACTCTTAATGATGCCAGTACGGGATGTTAAGGACATCGAGACTGGCGCTACAAATAGCGGCGAACTAGAAATTGTTCTGTAATTCGCGAAAATTGCAGAACACAACCAAAAAACTCCAATTAAATTATTACTACACGAATTTAATCATACTCACATGTTAGAATTCGTATATAATCATTACCCAACACTTATAGAGTGATTTTAACCCATTAAAACATATAATTACATAATTAAAATATGTAAATTTCACTGTTCTTGATGTTCTTGAAGGTTTTGAACAAAAACCATGAAAATTAATACTACGGATTCGTTATAAGGCCAAATTCAACCATTCAAGTTTCAATTTGTTCGTTTTAGCATGCATAATCATATACAAGTGGAAATTTTATAGAACAATTTATGTTTGACATATTATAATTACGTATAAGGGCCATATGGCCAAAACCCATACTCTGTAAGTTTTGATCAACATACATGACGTATTTTCATGAAACTGGTGACATAACTTATAAAATATATATAATCAAATAAAATATGGCAACATTTAACACATATATAAACTCATAATCATACCCTTTCCCAATTACAGAGACTTTACAAAAGCTTAAAAGCCATTTTCATAAAAACTAAATGACGTGAAATCAAAATTGGGTTTGGAGAAATTACCCAGAGTATAATTTAGAAGAGATGATCATAGATGACTCTTTCACAATAACTTGTTGATTACACATTCACAATTTCTCTAAATCTCACAATTTTCTCTAACAAATTCTCAAACTCTCTCCTTCTTTGCTCTTCCAGACTTAGAAATAATAAAAAGAAGACGTCTGATAATAAAGGAGAAGAACTGACGCAAAAGTGGTCAGTTACCCCACATCATGGTTAACCACTAAAAACTCCCCTTAGGGCCTCGTTTGGCTGGTAATAAAAGGTTTCAAAAACCATTTAATTTAATAAAATCTTATCATAAAGTTTAAATAATGTCACACTCATTTATAAAATAAATTTAATATCTTATTTAATTTATTTTAAATAAAATATAATAATTTCTCATAAACTCACATAGTCACATCATTGAATTTCTCATTCATTAATAATGTTAAATTATTAAATCTCTAATTAATCATTAAATTAATTAAAATACCAATAGGCTTATTAAATATTTCTTTTAATACAATAAGCTCACATAATCAAATACTTGATAATAAAAATTCTCCACATTAATTTAATAAATATAACACATATAATTAAATGTATCTACCACAATTTCATCAATTAATTATTTAATCAAATAATTAATACGTCAAAAAATATTTATTCAATCCAATAAATATTAAAATTAAATTACAAAATCTCGGTTGTCACATTATGTAACTAAGTGCAAAGTATGAAAGTTATGAAGTATATGTTAGCTATACAACATAAAGTTTATATGTGTTGTATGAAAAGTATGATGTATATAGAAATGCATATCATGAGTTGTATGAAGCATAAGTAGGTGTATTGGCTAAAACTTATGATGCATGAATATATGAAATTTGTATACTATGTGAAGCATGAAATGTGTAGACTGTTGGACTTGCTGAGCCGTCGTGCTCAACCTTACAAATAAATTTTTACAGATAAAGGTAGATACAAATAAAAGACCATAGTATCAAAGACTTCAGAATAGACGAAGGTTCACAAGAAGAAATTGTGATGGAAGATATTTGGTGTTTTAATAACAACAAGCACAGTGGTGTAATTTTGTTAGAGTAATTATACAAGGCAAAATGTTAAACACTAGAACACTTATATGCGTAGTCTCTAATTATGTTGATGATCGTTATTATTATTATATTATAGATGTTGAGTTGAAGAACAATGCACAGAAGAATATTTAAATTTGAATTGAGAGTTAATGAATACTCACAAATTAATATGTCAATATGAAACGTATTGTTTATAGTGTAAGAAGATGTATAGGTAGATCATGAACGATCTACAAATGTAATATATAACCGATTATAAAGGTTACAGATTCTGGAACAAAAGGGGAAAATGTATTGATTGTTATAAAAGTTAGGTTGTGTTCAGTTATTTATGAATAAAGGTTGTATGTATTGAGATGAAAGTAGTACCGTGACGTACTAGGTCCGAGGTTCAAGGGACCCGAATTTGGGGGCGTTACACTTTCCCTCCAATTTTCATGACAAGACAAACCATTATCACTACCATACTCGAGATCTTTATTAAAGATGGTCGGTCCTACCAAAAAGAATGAAGATTCAAATATGAATATTGGATAACATGAAGATCTGTTCTACTATTAGTGTTTAGAAATAGTGTAGATTTGTCTAAATTTTTAATCATGTTTGATTGTTTCATTAAAATAGAATGAACAATTCTCATTTCTATAAAATTTATTCGAACATGAAAAGATATGAAATAACTTAATTCAACAACTTTTCATTCTATCTTCTTATCTATTCCATTCATTCATTCATCAATTTTATTCCTTTCATCCAAAAGTATCATAATTCTTATCCTAAATTACAAAACACAAGACTTAAATATGTAAAAAGAAGCATTATTTTTATATGTAGTGTGCTTCAAACAGTTAACTTGACCTATTGTAAACTCATAAAGGCTCAACTTCTTTGTTGAAAATTTATCTCTTTCTGCCAAATCTTTGAGAGTACCCATACCCATTAGTTACATGGTTACCTTTGTATGAAGGTTTGACTTTCAACTGCACTATGAAAAAAAATGTACCGACGACGATCATTGCAGAACCCAATAAAAATGTTCATGGTTACACATGTTGAGGAAAATAAATCCAGGTAACACTTGGAAACTATTCTTAAATTTTTTATAATGAATTGGTAACCCAATAAAACTGAATTGGTTACCTTTATATGAAGGTTTGACTATCAACTACACTATGAAAAAAATATACTAATGGCAACCATTGTAGAACCCAATAAAACTGTTCATGGTTGCACATGTTGAAGAAAACAAATTTAGGTAACAATTGGAAACTGTTCTTAATTTTTTTATAATTAATTGGTAACCTAATAAAATTGAATTGGTTACCTTTATATGAAAGTTTGGTTACCAACTGTACTATTAAAATGCACTAATTCCGATTACGATGGGGCAAGTAACCGGAAAGCAACCAAAATATTTTGTGTTCGCTCAAGCTCAACTACTGAGCCTAGACTCAAAGCCACTGGCTCACCACGCCCATCTTCAGCTTGGGAACATCTATTTCTTGTTACTACTATTCTTTTAGACATTTTAATATAATATTATTATGCTTTTGTTATTATTATTTGTAAGACCCCAACTTTTATGAATAAAGATGAATTTTTCTCTAAATATCATTTTGAATATTAAGGTGTGAATTTGTTATAATGTTGTAGTTACGGATAATATTTATAAATTTTGAAAAGTAAGCAAGTTGTTATATAATATTCGATTGGTCGGGGAATATTCGTTTTAATAGAAAATATTCATACGACGGCACAATCATTGGTGGACCCCACAATGGAATTATTATTGGAGTTAAAAAACGACAAAAATATCTTTTAATAAAAATAATGGCGAAAATTTTACCGTTAACTGTTGAATTATCCGGTGATAAAAATACAGTAATACGCGTGGTTGCATAGTATCACACGGTATTGATTATTGATGCTTACGTGAGAAGTCACTCAGTTTTGCTCAATTATTGCTACAGTAATTGCTGCATAATATCTTACTTTATTTGATTCAATTATTGTTATAATATTTTATATTATTAAATCAATAATTGAGATGACAAGTTATTCATATTATTATTTGCATAATTAACGATGTCTAGAAAGTTCTGTCGAGGAAAGAGGTTTGGTCACCTAATTGCGCACAAATAGAGAGAAATCCTTATCGGAAAGCTCCCTCTTTTCCGGGAACGATCTGGTTGTTAATATTGCGAGTTATAATAATGATGAATAAATGTTGTTAAAAATATTGAGGGGATTTTTATGAAGTATTTGTTGTAAATTTACTTATTTTATGGACCCCCCATTTACCCATTTTTTAAAATAATCGGTAGAAAGTTATTCAGTATATATATATATAATAAAGGCGGGGGCCATATGTGGGGCCCACATGTGAGAAACAAAGTCTTGGGGGAGAAATCTGATGATTGTCACGAGTATGCACTATTTATATATATATATATATATATATTATATTATATATATATATATTATAATAAATTTTGTTTTTTTATAAAAAATAGAATATATTATATTTTATTATGCATAGTGTTTGTATAGTGTCTGCATAGTAAGATTATATGAAATCTGATTTCAGGCGTCCATGATTTTTTTTAATACTGTTGCGTCCGTGATTTCCTTAAATAGTACCCCTTCCATTCTCCTATAAATAGGATTCTTAGTTTATAATTGAAAATTACACTAGAATAAGAGAATTCTTCTTGTATAATATTGAGCGTATTTCTTTCAAGTTTTAGGAAGCTTTGAGTGTATAAAACAGTTCAAGTTTTCTTCAAGAATATCTCCGTCCTATCAGTCGGAATACACTTCTTTTTAAGGTAAGGGATATTATTTTTGTTCAATATTCGTATGAAATAATATTTTCTTCCATACTTAGTATGTAAGTAATATTATTTTGTTTCAGATTCCGAATTCTACACTCATTTTGTTAAAGTTTTGGCTTCTATACTCCATGAAATTAGTAGAATATCCTTAAAATTTGTGTTTCATCTAGTATCTTTTCATGGAAATATTATTTTGAACATTCTTGATAAGTTTTAACTTTTTCATGCCAGAGTACTATTCACGGGGTACTATTACCGAATTACTATTCACGGGGTACTATTCACTCGAGTACTATTCACCCGAGACACTATTCATGACAAAAATTGATTTCTTTTCGGTCAAAATCATTTTTGATACAATATTCTTCTTAAATTTTACTCCACAAAGCAGAAACATGTTGACAATTTGGACATTATTGAATTCTGGATAAATTAAATTATAAATCTTTAAAAATTTATCATGTGCTTTCTTTTAATTAAATTCTTATATCATTGTCATCATCCTCATGCTTATATTATGATGAAAGTCATTTGTGGCCCATAGTGCATAGATGGACTGTTGATTGGTATGATTATGACCAGGGATTATTCGGTATAATCATGAGCGTAATGTTACAAATGATGTGGTAAAAGTCTTCATTAGCCCGTAGTGCATTGATGGATAGTTGTTGGCATAGTCATGACCATTGGTGAAAACACGAATATCCTTGGCCCGTAGTGCATGAATAATTCGTGGTTGTGATACTAATGAATATCCTTGCCCCGTAGTGCATGGATAATTCGGTGATGTGGATTATTTATTAAGCTGAGTATCAACTATAAAATTTATGATAAACTTTTTAAATCATAGAAGATAGTAGATATCATGTTCTACTTGACTCTTCTAATGGATTGCTTGTTCCGCTGCAGTTAAACTTGATGTTTATTATATTTTATCAGTTTAACAGTGTTGGAGGCTGACGATAATTTATTCTGCATTATCTTTGTCATAATATTTTTTACTGGGCTAGTTGAGCTCACCCTTTTGCTTTCATTATTCTCTTCGGGAAATGAGAACGTAGCTGGGACTAGCCGGGGAACGGAGTGATGGTCCGAGATGGTGGCTATAGTAGTCCTCATTATTCTATGAAATAGTGTAATAATAAATGTAATGAGGAAGGACTCCATTGAGTTTGAATATTGTCTAAAAGACAATATTCGTGTAAAAACTCTCAGCTACGCTTTTGGTAGTACTGTATAAATGAAGTTTGTATTTAAGTTCTGTATCATGTATTTGGCGACCCAAGATGGGTGATGTATACCTATTTTGGGGGCGTCAAACTTGGTATCAAAGCTTAGGGATATGATCCATGGCTAAGATGTGAGACTATAACTAGGAGGGGAGAGACGGGTAAATCATTTGCTAGTATGACCTACCTAAGGTTAATTGTTATTTAATTGGTCGGTCAGAATATAGGGATAAAATGTGGCATATCAATTAACCCTTGTTTTGTGGCAGTATTTAAAAATGACATCCGAGAATGTTGAGAATAGCAATGGAGTACATGAGACCGTTGAATCACCGATGATCAATAACCATGATAATGTGCATCAGGAAGACAACAATCCTCATGCAAACAACAACACCGACCAAATGATGAACGACGGAATGTTTAAGAGCTTTCTGCAATTTATGCAACATCGGGCAAGAGAGACTCATGTTCAAAATGCAGGTGGAAACACTAGCAAATCTTGGACGGTCACCGCTAAGCAATTCAAGGAGCTGGGACCACCATAGTTTTTGGAAAAGCCAGAACCACTTAAGGCGGAGTCGTGGATAAAGTAGATCACCAAGATATTTGATGTCTTGGGATGCTCCGAGGAGCAAAAGGTTCCCTTTGCCACCTTTATGTTGCGAGGAAAGGCAGATCATTGGTGGGAATCTGTAAAACATACCCAGCCTGCCGCACTAAAAATGTCTTGGGAGAAGTTCTAAGAACGGTTCAACGATAAGTACTTTCCTGAAAGTATTCGTCATATGAAGGAGGTAGAGTTCATCAAGCTGGAGCAAAACAATATGACCGTGTCGCAGTACGAAGCTAAGTTTGCCGAGTTGTCCCGGTTTATGTCCCATTTGGTTGATAATGAAGAGGGAATGACGCGGATATTTCTAAGAGATTTGAAACCCGAGATACGTCAATGCCTCATTTCTCACAAACTTTGCGTGTATTCAGATGTTGTGAATAGGGCTTAGTTATTGGAGCACGATAATGAGTCAACCCAACCAAGAGAGAGCAGCCGGCACAATGATAATACCAGTGATAGCAGTCATCGAAGCGGTGACAACAAATGTGGAGGGAATCAACATGCCAGAAATGGTAACCACTTCGGTAGTAATCATGGCCAAGACAATAGGAGTGGAAATTTTAAGAAGAGGAGATTTAACAATGATGGAAAGACGTCAGCACCAGCACCCGTTGTTAAGGAAGGAGAACTACCGCCTATCATATGCTTCAAATGCAGAGGGGAGGGACACGTCAGTCTAAATTGCACGCAACAGTCTAAAACGTCTTATAATTGTGGAAGAGAAGGTCACCTAGCTCGATTTTGTCGTGTAGTGAAACCAAATCCAGTTGGGATGGTGACACCAAATGTTGTCCTAGATAAGTTAAAGCCGGTAGTTCAAGGGAGAGCATTTGTCATGACCTCCCAAAAAGTGAGGAACCCAAACGAGGTCATTACATGTATGCTAATCTTAAACTCTAGTGAAGTCTATACCTTATTTGATACCAGTTCTACCCATTCTTTTATTTCTCCTATTTGCGCTCAACGTTTAAACTTAACTCCGGAGAAATTAGACTTTGACTTATCTGTTGAAACTCTGTTGGGACAAACCTTCATTACATCCACTGTTTATAAATCTTGTTTGATTCAAATCGGCACCTGCACGTTACTTGTCGATCTTATCTCTTTGAAAATACTTGCATTTGATGTGATTTTAGAGATTGATTGGTTAACTACTCATCATGCTAAAATTGTTTATTTTCGTAAGGTTGTTAGTTTTCATATTCCTAACCAACCTATTATGCGAATTCAAGCAACCAAACCACTAAAGTCAATCACTGTCATATCAAGCCATAGAGCTATTCGTTTATTGAAAAACGGATGTCAAGCTTTCTTAGCCCATGTCACGGATTTAAACAAAAATAAGTCATATTTGAATGATATTTCTATTGTTAATAAATTTCCTGACGTATTCCCTGAAGAATTTTGTATCGATCTTGAACCCGGAACAAAACCTATTTCCAAAGCCCCATATCGAATGGCTCCCATTGAACTTCAGGAGTTAAAAACCCAACTGTATGAATTGTTAGACATCGGTTTCATTCGTCCTAGTACGTCTCCTTGGGGTGCTCATGTTCTATTCGTAAAGAAGAAAGATGGAAGTATGCGACTTTATATTGATTATCGGGAGTTGAATCATATCACCATCAAAAATAGGTACCCGTTGCCTGGCATTGATGACCTGTTTGACCAGTTGCAAGGTGCAAAATTCTTTTCAAAGATTGATCTTTGTTCCGAATATCATTAGTTAAAGATTAAAACTGATGACATTCCAAAGACTGCTTTCAGAATTCGGTACGGGCATTATGAATTCCTAGTCATGTCCTTTTGATTAACTAATGCACCTGCTGCCTTAATGGATATGATGAACCGAGTATTCAATAAATATTTGGATCATTTTGTGGTTGTCTTTATTGATGACATCCTCATTTACTCCAAAAGCGGTGAAGATCATGAGCAACACTTGAGGCTGATACTCCAAAAGTTTCGTGAAAACAAGCTATACACCAAGCTGAAGAAATGTTAGTTCTGGCTTTAAGAAGTAGCATTCCTTGTACGCGTGATATCAAATCACAGAATATCTGTTGACCCAACGAAGATTGAAGCAATACAAAGTTAGGAGCAACCTAAGTCAGTGACCGAAGTACGTAGCTTTTTGGGCTTAACTGCTTATTATCGGAGATTCGTGGAAGGATTTTCTCGAATCGCTACTCCATTAACTTAGCTGACTCAAAAAATAAAAAATCCAGTTGGAGCGAGGAATGTGAGTAGAGTTTTCAAGAACTCAAGAGGAGACTCATTTCACACCTGTTCTGAAAATACCATCTGGCTCGGAACGAGTTGTCATCTACAGTGATGTTTCAGGCAAAGGGTTAGGATGTGTTCTCATGCAGTATGGGAAAGTCAAAGCATATGCCTCATGACAACTCAAAGAATATAAGAGGAATTATCCTACTCATGATCTAGAGTTGACAACTGTCATTTTTGCGCTAAAGATCTGGAGGCATTACCTGTATGGGGAGAAAGTGGAGATCTATACAGATCATAAAAGCCTCAAATATTTCTTCACCCAAAAGGAGCTCAACATGCGGCAATGACGTTGGCTCGAGCTGTTGAAAGATTACGATCATACCATTTAATACAATCCTGAAAAAACGAACATGGTAGCTGACACGTTGAGTAGAAGATCATATGCGGGTACGAGTGCGATATTGTCAACACAAAGGCCTATTTTATATGACTTGTAAAGGATGGAGATAGAGTTAAAAACTCCAGGGACCCACGTGATGATGTCAAATATACGAGTAGAACTGACTTTAATCGATAAAGTTAAAGTTGCTCAACTTGCAGACCCGGAGCTGATACGTATGAGGAAGAAAGTGCAAGAAGGTGATATTCCAGAAGCAAAAATTGATGAAGAAGGAATACTACGAGTCAACTCCAGACTTTGTGTTCCTAACGATTCTGACTTGAAGTATAAAATCATGATGGAGGCGCACAACACACCGTTTGCAATCCATCCTGGGAGTACCAAAATGTATCATGATCTTCGACATACATTTTGGTGGAGCAATATAAAGAGAGAGATAGCGAAGTTTATCTCAAGGTGTCTAACTTGTCAACGAGTCAAGGCAGAGCATCAAGTGCCAAAAGGTCTATTGCAACCACTTGAAATTTCAGAATGGAAGTGGGAGCAAATTACCATGAATTTCGTTACTGGTCTTACCAAGGTTTCTCAAGGCATAGATGCGATTTGGGTCATTGTTGATAGATTGACCAAGTCTGCTCATTTTTACCTATACGAGAAACTTATACACTTGAACGTCTTGCTCGTATATACATAAATGAGATTGTAAGACTTCATGGTATACCAGTATCCATAGTTTCTGATCTAGACCCAAGATTCAATTCACGGTTTTGGGTTAGTTTGCAGAAAGCTATGGACACGGATTTGCGATTCAGTTCGGCATATCATCCTCAGACGGACGGGCAGTCGGAGAGGACTATTCAAACTCTGGAGGATCTATTAAGACTATGTGTCCTTGAATTCAAAGGAAGTTGGAACAAGTTCTTGCCATTGGTGGAATTCTCCTCCAACAACAGTTATCAAGCAAGTATTGACATGGCTCCATTTGAGGCGTTGTATAGAAGAAAGTGTCGTTCTTCAGTATGCTGGGGCGAGGTGGGTGAAGTAACATTGTTGGGACCGGAATTGGTACGCATGAATACGAAAAAGATTTAAATAATCCAACAACGTATAAAAACCTCACAAGATCGACAAAAGAGTTATGTTGATCTTCATTGAAAAGACGTGGAATTCAATGTTGGAGAGCATGTGTTGTTACGTGTTGCTCTATGGAAGGGAGTTACAAGATTTAGAAATAGAGGAAAGCTTAATCCTCGATTCATTAGCCCATTTGAAATCCTCGATCAAGTAGGAAATGTGGCCTATAAACTCACCTTACCGCCAAGTATGTCTCGTGTTCATAACGTTTTTCACATATCTATGTTACGTAAATATGTGGAAGAGCCGAACCACATTATTGAATTAGAACCGGACGAAATTGCGGAAGATTTAACGTATGAAGAGGTACCTGTTAAAATCTTGGATAAGAAGGAACATATTCTACGCTCCAAGGTTATACCTCAAGTCAAAGTTTTGTGGAGAAACCACGATGTTGAGGAAATGACATGGGAGATAGAATCTGAAATGAAATCAAGGTATCCTCACTTCTTCGTCATACCAGGTACGTACACCAATTTTGAGGACAAAATTTCATAAGAAGTGGAGGTTGTAAGACCTCAACTTTTATGAATAAAGATGATTTTTTCTCTAAATTGTTATAAAATATTATTAAAATCAAGAACAAAAATTAGAGAAAAGAGAGTATTCTCATAATATTTTTTATATATCTCATTCTCTATTACAATGCTCTTATTTATAGATATATGTACTTGGAAGTTTCAAAACTCAAAAGTCATGAGTTTAAAATTTAATGAACATGGGAGTTCCATACTTAATGAACATGGGAGTTCCAAAATACCAAAGATCATTACAATTAAATATAAATCTAGACATCCATAAATATATATGTTATAATTTTATAACACTCCCCCTTGGATGTCTATTGTATATCCATACACATAGAAAGCTGCCTCATTAAATATCTTACCAGGAAAAACCCAATGGAAAAAAAAAACATTGGTTAAGGGAAAAAGAGTGCAGCGCATATTAGCTCCCCCTCATGAATGTATCTTTAAGTCCTTCAGCTATCGTATTCTATTATTGTGATGCAATCCTTCAAACATTGTAGTTGGTAATACTATGGTGAATAAATCTGCTAGATTATCTTTTGATCAAATTTGTTGAACATCAATGTCACCACACTTATCAAGGTAATGTGTGAAAAAGAATTTTGGTGAGATATGTTTTCTTCTATCTCCTTTGATGTATCCTCCCTTTAATTGAGCTATACATGCAACATTGTCTTCATACAGAATGGATGGAGTCCTTTTTGTAGAAATATTCTAAGAATATGCCTCGTTAAAAACCTTACCAAATAAAAACCTAATGCGAAAAATTTTGGCTAAGGAAAAGAGTACAATATTCTTGTATAACTTCTAGTGCCTTGGGATTGCCTCATTAAAACCTTGCAAAGGAAAACCCAGTGGGAAAAAAAACCTTAGCGAAGAAAAAAGAGTACAATCAGCACATCTTTTTACTCCCCTTCACAAGTACATAGAATTTTCATTGTTCATGGTAAAAATATCATTAAGTCGAAGCATGTCAATATTGTGCACCATCTTCTTCAAAATCATAGTTGGTAATGACTTAATGAATCTATCAACCAAATTATCACATGATCATATATGTTTGATATCAATATCGTCATTCTTCTGGGGCTCATGTGTATAAAATAGTTTTGGTGCAATATGCTTGGTTCTATCACCCATGATATAACATCCTCTAATTTGAGTGATACAAGCGACATTATCTTCATATAATATCGTTGGACTATTTATGATTGATGATAATCCACAGTTCACACAAATATGTTGGATTACTGATCTCAACCAAATACATTCACAACTTACTTCATAAATTGTGACAATCTCTGCATCAATAGATCCAACTAACTGTGGTTTTGATCCATATTGCTAGTAAGTTAATTGCAAATGCTATACCAGGTCATGAGAAATTTTGCAATATACATCAAAGCACCAATTGTACAAAGATATGGTACTTCAGGACCAAGAATTTTTTCATTATTTTCTTGTGGTCAAAATGGATCTTTCTTGATATCAAGTGACCAATCTATCATTGGAGTACTTAAAGGATTAACATTATCCATGTAAAGTTACTTCAGGACTTTTTCTGTGTATGTTGATTGATGAACAAGAATTCCATAGCTCAATTTGTAGGCTAAGACAAAAATTTGTCTTACCAATATCTTTTATCTCAAATTTGTTGTTTTTGTCGACTCTTCTGGAGCAAGATCTTTCATCAATAAATACAGTATTAATAGCAAATCAATATTATGATCTTTTGATAAAAATGCATGCACAAATTGGATTATTCTCAAATCCTTCTTTCAAAAGATATCCACTCAAGCGATTATACCACAATATGCATCTAGATTGCTTTAACCCATATAAAGATCTTTGTAGCTTAATAAAATACATACGTCGAGATGTAGAATTATATGCTTCATGCATTTTATATCCTTCAGGGATTTTCATGTATATATGATCATTATCTAATGATCCATACAGATATGTTGTAACAACATTCATTAATCGCATATCCAAAATTTTCTTTTGATACCAAGCTAATTAAAAATCTGAATATAATTGCGTCCATTGCAGGAGCATATGTTTCTTCATAATTAATAGTACGTCTCTGCGAGAAACCTTGTGCTACAATTCGCGCTTTGTACCATATAATTTCATTTTTCTTATTTCGTACAAATACCCATTTGTATTCAACAGGCATCACACCTTTAGGTGTTCGGACTACAGGTCCAAAAATTCACGTTTACTTTGTGAATTTAGTTCTACTTGAATCGCCTCTTTCCACATTGGCCAAACATTTCTACGTTGAACATTCATCAACAATTTGTGATTCATATTCATGATCATTACTTCTGGTAATATCAAGAACAACTTTATATGAAAATATGTTGTCGACAACGATTTTATTTCTATCCAATATATACGTCTCCTGTATATACATAATGTATCGAGATCTCGTTATTTTTAGGTATCTGATCCTCTTCAGGGGATAACTCATCCTCTTCAGGGGATAACTCTTCAAGAGTTTTATTTACAGGAGATTTTTGTTCATAATTTTTGGATAGATCAATAATTTTTTTAGCCTTTTTCATGGGTATAGCCTCTTTATAGGCTGCAACTTGTTTTTCTTGTACTTTCTTCTTCTGGGAAATTTTATTTTTTAACAGCGATAGATCTTCCACGCTTTAGGTGTGGTTTTAATTCAATTTGTTGTTGTATTAACTGATTGTCCTACAGGGACTTCAATCCCTACTAGAGTATTAGCAGCTAAAATGTGAGATATCACTCTTTACTTATTATTGGTGAATAATTCTGGTAATTGATTCGTAATTCATTGCAAATGAATAATCCTTTGAACTTCTAGTTCATATTGATTTGTATAAGGATCAAAATTAAATAATGTTGAAACATTCTAATTAATCTCCCATCATGCTTCAGGCAACGATCTAATATCGTGCTTCAGGCAACGAAACATTCCAATTAATCTCCGGTCGTGCTTCAGGCAACGACTTTTCTCCCCCTAATGGTGGGAAGACTGTTTTATTAAAATAACAATCCTCAAAATATACCTTAAAAATATCACTTATTGAGGTTATGAATAACATGACCCCAAGCATATATTGGTAATTAATTTACTTTGATATAATCAACATGTAAAAGAATCTTCTGGTTCTTTAAGGGATGTTCATGGGAGTTTTCAATAATTCAATGCATCAGTATTGATCCTAGATGATCATGCCAAGGTATAAAAACATTTGGAACTTCTGGTGTATTGCACACTTCTGGTGTATTACAACATTTGTTTCAACTATTCTCATTTTAGTATAATATAACCCAGAAGAGAAAATATACAGTTTTTCTAATATAAGCTTCTGACCCAATACTATTGAAGTAATATAAAGAAATTCTTCACTGCCTTCAATATGATTAGGACTGATCATTCGGTTATAACCGAACCGAATAAGCTATTCGGTTATAACCGAAAACCAAAATTTATGCAATTTTGGTATCCGAACAAATAACCGAATTACTCATTAACCGAATTTCCGAATTACCGAATTTACTATTCGGTTGTTCGGGTAATGACCGAACAAACAATTAATAATAAAGCCAAAACCTTCAAAAAGAAAGAAGAAAACAACCGAACAAAAACCAAACAAGGCATTATAGATTATGGAGATATGACAACCAAACAAGGCATTATAAATAAAAGTACAATACGAGAGCCAAACAAGGCATTATAGCTTAAAGCCTCGTACAATACGATAACCTTCAACGCGACAAACACCTTCGGTCGAATAACATTTTTACCGGTGGAAAGTGAAGAAAGGGCATCGTCGGCAAAGGCGGGAGGACCGGCGGTCCGACGAAGACTGAGAGAGGCAAAGACTGTTATGGGATATGAGATCTGGGATTTAGTAGCAGTGTAGCACTCATGGGGTCTGGTCAATAAATGTGTAACTAGTAAGGGGGCGAGAGGAGAAGTGTTGTTTGCAAGCATGGGATCTGATCTGAGAGGAGAAGTGTTGTTTGCAAGCATGGGATCTGGTCTAAGACTGATTTGGGATGTGGGATATAGGATCGGCGGAGAGCCGAAGACTGATCATGTGGGAACAGTGGGATACGAGATTTTGGTACTGAAATCTGAGAGTCAAAAACTCAAAAAACTAATATAATATAGTGAGACAGACAGTCATATACAGATACCACTTACTACTATAAAATTAATTTTATTTTTTTAATTAAAAATTTGGTATTTCGGATATCCGAATTAACTAATTTTTAAAACCGATTCTGAAACTGAATACTGAACAATAAATAGGATATAACCAAAATTACAAAAAAAAACAAAAAACCAAAATAATTCAGTTAAAAAAATTCGGCTGTGTTCGGTAATTTGATTTTATCCGTTTTTTGCTCACCCCTAAATATGATAACCATTATAACGTATATCCTTAAAGCTGAGCAAATTTCTGCTTGCCTCAGAAGAATATAAAGAATCATCAATACAAAGTTTTGTGCCCTTTGACAACATTATAATCGCTCTTCCAAAGACTTTAGTTAAGTTTGATGAATAATCACTCTTCAAGAGTCTTCAATTATGTTTGATGAATAATCGCTCTTCTAGAGCCTTTAATTAAGTTTGATGAGCTTCTGGCTCATACAACTTCAGATATGCAAAACATAAATTTAACTTTATTACTTGAAACATAAATAAAACATATAATAAAAATACTTATTATAATGTCATAATATAATGAAATAAAAATAATTAATTAGTATGAACATTTATCAACATATTATTAAGGAAACCATAGATATCAAAATTAGTTATATCCACTCCATTTGAAAAGTCAAAATAATTCATGGGATCTTCAGGATCATTATGAACAATAAAGTTTATTTTAATTCCATTTCCTTTTCTTTTATGGAGTCTTGGTACAAATCTATATACCAAATATTTAGGAGTACGACAGGTACATTCCTTTTCTATATTGATTGTTCCTTTCACGTCCACTACCACAACCACAACCACAACCACAACCATAATTTCCTCTATGATTATCAAATGAGGTTACATTCACTTCAGGGAATGTAATAGAATCGGTCGAGCGAGATTGTTGGTTTTTCAGCAAAAACTCATTATTTTGTACAGCCATTAGAAGACATAATATCACTTCTAGGAACATGGTTTCCTTTATCGCTTCAGGGAATATTTTGTAAACTTACGCTCTCGATATTGCTGCTACAGGAGCATATTCGAGGCATGAAATATAATAAATATTTTCTCTAACATGTCTTCATCAATGTTTTTCACTCAACACTTTTAAAATTTTGCAACTTCAAGTGCAACCAATTATAATGATCTTTTCGGAGAATTACAAATTTTTGATTATCATATCTTTCCTTTAAAATCATTTCATAAGACAAGTGAGTCTTTTACTATAATGTACTCATATTTTAATTTTTCATGGAGATGATATCGAATAAAAATTATTAATTTTGCATGATCCTGCATGGATGCATGATTGCCAACTATAATTGTATCTCCAATGTTCTTTGCATTTAGATGAATCTCATCATTAAGAGTACATGACAAATATTCTTGCTCGATATAAATCAAGAGCAAAAAATTTAAATTTATAAGATTTGAATATTAAATAACTAAACATATTCTCCATCAAATTAAATAATTATATATGTTCAAATTTAATTATAATGAAACAATTTATAAAAATGCAGTAAAACACGAAACTAAATTTGTCCACTAAAAATAACAAACCAATACTACTAAGCATATTTGTCATTGTAACTTCATACAAAAATATATCAAAAAAATCATTAGAAATATATCAAATATGCTACCATGCCAAAAAGAAATATATCAAAAGATCATTAGAAATATATCAAATATGTTACCATGCCAGAAAGAAATATATCAAAAGATCATTAGAAATATATCAAATATGCTATCATGCCAAAAGAAATATATCCCAACAGTTGAATAACTACACAGCTCATAAGCTGAATGTTGCAAGCAAAATTACAATACACTTTTATTGAAAAACACTGCACAATAGTTGAGGTTAGACATTAGATATACAAAGAAGACAATTTGAGGTGGTGTGATAATATATATATTTTAAATCTTTGTGAAGTCAGTAGGAATATTAATATAAGTTTTTCAAGTCACGAGAGTGATATGATGGCTATACGTATAGTACGACATATCATTAGCATGCTTGAACCAAGAACAACAAATTCTAATAATAAGTTATGAATGGAATAACATGCGATATGTTATGCTAAAAAAATTGCGTATCCATACATATATATATATATATAATAGATAAATATACATTCTCCTTCAAATCAAATATGATCATCTTCAAGACGAAGGTGAGAAGCAATTCGTGCTGATAACGTGTTATAAAATATTACTAAAATCAAGAACAAAAATTGGAGAAAAGAGAGTATTCTCATAATATTTTCTATATATCTCATTCTCTATTACAATGCTCTTATTTATAGAGATATGGACTTGAAAGTTTCAAAACTCAAAAGTCATGGGTTTAAAATTTAATGAACATGGGAGTTCCAAAATACCAAAGATCATTACAATTAAATATAAATCTAGACATCCATAAATATATATGTTATAATTTTATAACATAAATATCATTTTGAATATTAAGGTGTGAATTTGTTATAATGTTGTAGTTGTGGGTAATATTTATAAATTTTACAAAGTAAGCAAGTTGTTATATAATATTCGATTGGTCGAGGAATATTCGTTTTAACAGGGAATATTCGTACGACGACACAATCATTGGTGGATCCCACAACAGAATTATTGTCGGAGTTGGAAAATGACAGAAATATCTTTTTATAAAAATAACGGCAAAAGTTTTACCGTTACCTGTTGAATTACCCGGTGATAAAAGTACAGTAATATGTGTGGTTGCATAGTAGCACATGGTATTGATTATTGATGCTTACGTGAGAAGTCACTCAGTTTTGCTCAATTATTGCTACAATAATTGTTGCATAGTATCTCACGTTATTTGATTCAATTATTGTTACAATATTTTATATTATTAAATCAATAATTGAGATGACAAGTTATTCATATTATTATTTGCATAATTAACAATGTTTAGAAAGTTCTGTCGAGGAAGGAGTTTGGTCACCTAATTGCTCACCAATAGGGAAAAATCCTTATCGGAAAGCCCTCTCTTTCCTGGGAACGATATTGTTGTTAATATTGCGAGTTATAATAATGATGAATAAATGTTGTTAAAAATATTGAGGGGATTTTTATGAAGTATTTGTTATAAATTTTGCTTATTTTATGGACCCCCATTTACCCATTTTTCAAAATAATCGGTAGAAAATTATTCAGTATATATAATAAAGGTGGGGCCCACATGTGGGAAACAAAGTCTTGGGGGGATAAATCTGATGATTGTCACGGGTATGTACTATTTTTGTGTGTATATATATATATAAAATAAATTTTGTTTTTTTATTATGCATAGTGTTTGCATAGTATCTGCATAGTATTTGCATAGTATGATTATATGAAATCTGATTTCAGGCGTCCGTGGTTTTTTTTATATATTTTTGCGTCCGTGATTTCCTTAAATAGTACCCATTCCATTCTCCTATAAATAGGATGGTTAGTTTAAAATTGAAAATCACACCAGAATCAAAAAATTCTTCTTCTATAATATTGAGCGTATTTCTTTCGAGTTTTAGGAAGTTTTGAGTGTAGAAAATAGTTCAAGTTTTCTTCAAGAATATCTCCGCCCGACCAGTTAGAATACTCTTCTTTTTAAGGTAAGAGATATTATTTTTGTTCAATATTCGTATGAAATAATATTTTCTTCCATACTCTGTAGTATTAAGTAATATTATTTTGTTTCAGATTCTGAATTCTACACTCATTTTATTAAAGTTTTGACTTCTATACTCCATGAAATTAGTATAATATCCTTAAAATTTGCGTTTCATCCAGTATCTTTTCATGGAAATATTATTCTGAACATTCTTAATAAGTTTTAACTTTTTCATGTCGGGGTAATATTTACGGGGTACTATTCCCGAATTACTATTCATGAGGTACTATTCACTCGGGTACTATTCACCCGGGGCACTATTCATGACAAAATTTAATTTCTTTTCGATCCAAATCATTTTTGATACAATATTATTCTTGAATTTTACTCCACAAACCAGTTACATGTTGACAATTTGGACATTATTGAATTATGGATAAATTAAATTATAAATATTTAAAAATTTATCATTTGCTTTCTTTTAATTGAATTCTTATATCATTGTTGTAATACCCAGAAAATAAATAAATATTGAATAAATGATATTAATTATTTTAAAATATTCTAAGTGGACTTTGTCTTTCATTTGGGTCAAACTAGTCATTTATTTTGGGCTAATAAGTTAATAAGTGTTGAATAAATTAAATTGAAAAAAATTGGGCCTTAAAATTATTTGGGTTTAATTTATATGTGGTTAATATCTAATCCTATTAAAATTTGGAAAATAAATTAAAAAAGAAAAAAAAACAAAACAAACAAACAAACTTAAAATCCTATACATTGTACGCTACTTATTCGTCTGAAAAAAGAAAGAAAAGGGAAGAGGCTGCCGCTCAGGGAGAGAAGGAAAAAGAGTGATTTTCATACCATTGATCTAGAAAAAAAAACAGGTATCTTTCTTTTTTTCTTTTTGGTTTTATGTATATCATGACTATTGGGTATTGGATTTTATCATGTAATGATCGGTAAAAAAAAAAATTCATTAACAATGATCTGTACATAATAGGGAGCACGAATTGATGTATACTGTATATAAAGAGAGAGAATTGGAAAAGGTTAACATCTTTGACTTTCATAGCATAATATGTTTACTGATGTATGTTATTATATATATATATATATATAAATCTATTTTAAAAAAAATCAAATCATGATTTAAAACATGGTTCGATGATCGAGGTTATGTATATATATATTTTTGTGTCAAGTATGGCCATTATTGAATAAATGAGATTTATTATATATATAAAATCTTAAAGTTTTTGATTTGTTAAAGTAATAAAAAAATGATTAGAATTTAAATTATAATTTAATTAGGGTTATTTTGTAAAATTAATTTAATTTGAGAATTAATTTCATATTAGTATAAATTATAATTATTAGGTAACTTATAATTGTATTATTATTATTTTTATTAGATCGGACGGAAGGAATTTAACGAGACAAATTAGAATTTAAATTTTGGGTATTACATTGCTTAATCCAGGTACGGATTCCGTACTCTTCCAGCGAGACTCTTTTATTTTAGTTTGCTCGTTTCGTTATGCGTTTTGAAAATTAGTATTGCCTCTCATGATTATTTCTTGTCAAATTCATTGTGATAGCTTCATTTGGCGTCATAGTTGGAAACTCATATTTGTACTCTGTAGACTGGTATAACATGTCTAAATTTATTTTGATATTTGTAGTAATGTGCATGTTAGTATTTTTGGAGACTTTGTGTTGATATCTCATTTCAGTTAACATGTACATGTTAGAACCCCTTTGTTATGTCGCATGTGTTGTGACATGATGTTTTTGTTAGAATACCATAGGGTATACCTGAGCTATAACCACCTGTGGGGGTACCACAGGCATGTCCTCTTGGCACCGAGGCATGACACTTTCCGTGGCGGTGTGATCAGTCCACGGCGTCTCCATTTTGTGCTCCAGTGGGAGTTGGCCATTTGGTGTTTTGTTGTGGGAGGCGTATGGGTCGACCCTAGTTTTCTGATACCTTGCTTACATGGATTGGTGATGTTTGTGCCAAACACGCCTTCCAATTTTCGACGATCTGGATTCATGATCCGATGTGTGTGATTGCTTGTGTGACATTATTTTGATTGCCTGTGTGGCATTATGTGACTTGCCTATGTGGCAAGGTATATTACTATTTGTTCTGAGCTCGGTATGAAATAACACCCAGCCATTTGATTTAGCCTACTATTTCGTTGTGTTAGTTTAGTTAGTTTCGTTTCATTTCATTTAATTGAATTAGTTATTTCGGTTCATTATTTGTATTCTATATCCGTACTGGGCATTTAGCTAATCTTCGTGTTTTTCTTCCGGCGGTGTCGGGGAATCAAGGCAAGTGTGATTAGAGCTCCATTCATTCCAATCATTTATAAATATTCTGTTTAGACTTGATGTGTCGGTTTACTTAGATTGTAATAATTATTTTAGATTGTGGTTTGAGACAGTTTAAGATTTATTATGGTTGACTTGTGGTATTTATCGATTATTAAGGCTATTCTTTTGTGGCTTTAAGCCTTGATATTAAATTCATCGGGTTTTGTTATGTTTTGAGTAACCTCTCTTTCTATTTTGGAAAGGGAGTGTTCTTGAGAGTTAATATCGTCGAGCCGAGTTCTTTCTTGTAGAAAACCTATTTAGGTTTGACCTGTGAGTTATGGGTAGACTTCTGGGTTAGGTTTTTGTTCTATTTGATTTCCTGTTCAGCTATCATATCCACTATATTTGAATATGTCTCTAATCTGCTTTGTTTATATTCGTGATCTCTTTCTTAGATGGCTCGTAGATCCGCTAGAGTTGCTGGGAGGCGAGGTAACAATAGGAGAAGAGGTGAGGGTCAGCCCAATGAGCAACCTAATAATCAGATAAATGCTCAGTTGGCTACCTTGGTGAATCAGGTAGTGAATCAGGCGTTACCTCAGTTGGTGGCACAGTCAGACAGTAATGCATCGGCCCGCCATACGTAAATTCTGAGCGGAGAACCCAAGAAATAATGGTCCACAGGCAAACGAAGAGGAAGGGAATGCAGATGGTCTTGATCAGCAGGTGGTTCCAATGTATGTGTGGTTGGAAAGGTTTCAAAAGCAGAAACCACAGGCATTCGGTTTAGCTCCAACTCCAATTGATGCAAAGAATTGGATTGCCCACTTAGAGAAGATTTTCGATGTGTTGGGGTGCTCGGATAATCAGAAAGTGTTGCTAGCTGCTTACAAGCTGGAAGGGGATGCGCAGAGGTGGTGGAAAGCGTTGAAAACAACAAAGGGTAATGGTTATGTTGAGGCACTTAGTCAAGGCGAGTTTTTGTGAGGTCTTTTATCGCCAGTGATTTCCAAATTCAGCGATAAAGAGGCCTATGCTAGAGATTATCTGTCTATTCGGCAAAAAGATGACAAGTCCATCACAGATTTCATGACGAGGTTCACCGGGTTGGCAGGATTTGCGGGAACTTCTGCAGGGACTACAGCGGAACAGGCGGAGAAGTTTAAGTGGCAGATTCATTATAGGTATCGGCAACATCTCATTAATACCAAGTTTACAGACGTGTCAGCAGTGGCCAATGCGGCCAAGGATATTGAGATGGAGAGACAGGACTTTCGGTCTTCTAAACAAGAAGGGAGTCGAAAGAGGGACAAAGATGACCAGCAGAGTCAAACTTCGGGTCATCACGGGAAGAATCAGAGTGGTCAGTGGAACAGGAACCGTGGTGGTCAGCAGGGGCAGTGGCGTGGCCAGAATCAAAATAGGGTTATCGGCGAGATGCCTCGTGAAAGGCGAGAATTGTCGACTTAGCCACCTTGGTATGGACAGAATCGTCAGCAGGGGCATAATTGTCAGCAGGGGCAAAATCAGGGTCGTTATCCGGGACCAGCTGGTGGGGGCAACCCGAATCTCATTCCGATAGCTCCTTGTGCTACTTATGGGGCTAATCATTCGGGGAGGCAGTGTCACAGACTCACAGGTGCATGCTTCTTGTGTGGGCAGATGGGTCATATTGCTAGGGATTGTACCGGTCCACGTGGTAATGGTGGAGGTGGTGATAATGGTGGCAATGGAGGTCAGCGTCAGGGTGGTCGAGTGTTTGCCTTGACATATAACCAGGCGGCAGGTGCACCAGGTATTGTTTCTAGCACTCTTTTAGTAGGTAATCGCGAGGCTTCTATTTTGTTTGATACGGGTTCTACTCATTCCGTTGTTGCTCGGTCTTTTGTTCGGCACCTGGGTGTGCCATCTCAGTCTTTAGATTCTGTGATGTCTATTTCTACCCCGATGGGGACTTCTGTCGTTATTTTCGATTTGTATCGAGGGTGTCCGATAAGTTTTGGGGATAAGATCTGTAGTGTTAATCTTCTTCCGATGAGTATGCACGATTTTGATGTCATTCTTGGGATGGACTGGTTGGATAAGCACCAGGCCACTATCGATTGTCAGGTGAAGAAGGTTATATTTGGAGATGTGAAGTCTCTGGAGTTCGTGTTTTAGGGTTCACAGCCGAGTAGAGTGGTGAAGTTAATTTCAGCTTTGAAGGCTGGGAAGTTGGTGGCAAAGGGTTGTGAGGGGTATTTGGCGTTCGTGAAAGATACCTCTAAGGGTGAGTCCCGTATTGAGGATGTTCCAATTGTTCGTGATTTTTCCGATGTGTTTCCTGAGGAGTTGTCAAGGTTGCCACCGCAGCGAGAAGTGGAGTTTGCTATTGAGCTTGTTCCTGGTGCGGAGCCTATCTCTAAGGCGTTGTATCGAATGGCACCATTGGAGTTGCAGGAGTTGAAGGAGCAGTTGCAAGAATTATTAGATCGTGGCGTGATTCGGCCGAGTGTTTCGCCGTGGGGTGCTCCAGTTTTGTTTGTGAAGAAGAAGGATGGGTCTATGAGGCTGTGTATAGACTATAGAGAGTTGAACAAAATAACCATCAGGAATCAGTATCCATTGCAGAGAATTTATGACTTGTTTGACCAACTTCAAGGGGCAAAATATTTTTCGAAGATAGACTTGAGGTCGGGGTATCATCGTTGAGGGTGAGGGATGGGGATATCCCTAAGATAGCTTTTCGCACTCGATATGGGCATTACGAGTTCTTGGTGATGCCATTCGGGTTGACTAACGCTCCGGCGGTGTTTATGGATTTAATGAATCGGGTGTTCAGAGAGTATTTAGACCAATTTATTATTGTCTTTATTGATGACATTTTGGTTTACTCCAAGTCTAAGGAAGAGCATGAGGAGCATCTTCGCACAGTGTTGGGGATTTTGCAGAAAGAGAAGTTGTATGCTAAATTCTCTAAATGCGAGTTTTGGTTGGAGCAGGTTGCATTTTTGGGACATGTTGTTTCTGCTGAAGGCATTAAGGTGGATCCTGCGAAGGTTGAGGCTATCACTAAATGGTCGAGACCTACTACGGTGACAGAGATTAGGAGTTTCTTGGGTTTGGCAGGGTATTATAGGCGGTTTGTGGAAGGATTTTCCTTGCTTGCCTTACCATTGACTCAGTTGATGAGAAAGGGCGTGAAGTTTATGTGGAATGAGGAGCGGGAGAAGAGTTTCGAGGAGCTGAAGAAACGACTTGTGTCAGCTCCTATACTTGCATTACCGTCAGGGGCTGGAGGTTACCAGATTTATAGTGATGCTTCTAAGAAGGGTTTGGGGTGTGTTTTGATGCAACACGGTAAGGTGATTACTTATGCTTCTAGGCAGCTTAAACCTTATGAGGTGAATTACCCCACACATGATTTGTAGTTGGCAGCGGTGATCTTTGCCTTAAAGATTTGGAGGCACTATTTGTATGGAGAGACTTGTGATATCTTCACCGATCATAAAAATCTTAAATACATTTTCACTCAGAAAGAGCTCAATATGAGGCAGAGGCGTTGGTTGGAGCTTCTAAAGGATTATGATGCTAGAATTCAAGATCACCCAGGAAGGCAAATGTGGTTGCGTATGCTTTCTTAGCCAAAAGAGTTATGGGAGTGTAGCAGCCCTTATTACATAACCTCAGCTTATTTCGGATATGGAACGACTAGAGTTGGAGTTGTATGTACGAGGTTCAGATGGGCAATTGGCAGGTATGAGAGTGGAGCCCTCTATTATCTCGTGGGTTAAAAAAGCTCAAAAAGAAGATGGGGAGTTGTGGAGTATGGCGCAGAATTTAGAGGAGGGCAAGCATTACGAGTTTTGTATTGATGACCATGGTGTGATTTGGTTGGGTGAGCGGTTGTGTATGCTTAATCACCGATCCAATCATTCGAGAGGTCAGTCTTGGTGAGGCTCATAATTTGCCATTTTCTATTCATCCAGGTTCTACAAAGATGTATAGGGATTTGAAGGACAATTTTTGGTGGAATGGGATGAAACGAGACGTGGCTGAATATGTTGGGAAGTGTCTCACTTGTCAACAAGTGAAGATAGAACATCAACGAGCTAGTGGTCTGCTGCAACAGCAGTGTGGAAGTGGGAGGATATCACGATGGACTTTGTGACTGGTTTGCCAAAGACTTTCAAGAAGAATGATGTCATTTGGGTAGTGGTGGATCAGTTGACTAAATCGGCACACTTTTTGGCGATCCATGAGGGTTACTCAGTGGATAGGTTGACACATATCTTTCAGCAGGAGATTGTTAGACTTCATGGTACTCCGGTGTCTATTGTTTCAGATCGGGACCCACGGTTCACTTCAAGGTTCTGGAAAGGGTTTCAACGAGCTTGGGGTATTCGGCTCAACTTCAGTACTTCTTTTCATCCGCAGATTGATGGGCAATCCGAACGGACTATTCAGACGTTGGAGGACATATTGAGGTCTTGTGCACTTGAGTGGTCGGGTAATTGGGATGATTACTTGAGCCTAGTTGAGTTTGCTTATAACAACAGCTGGCATGCAAGTATTGGAATGGCACCGTTTGAGGCATTGTATGGAAGGAAGTGTCGAGCACCGACTTGTTGGGATGAGGTTGGTGAAAGGGCCATAGAAGGGCCTGAGTTAGTCCAAATCACTACGGAGAAGGTAGCGGTGGCTAAGGAGAAATTGAAGACGGCTCGATCACGGCAGAAGTGTTATGCTGATAAACATAGGAGGACTTTAGAGTTTGAGCCCGGGGAGCATGTGTTCCTAAAAGTTTCTCCTTGGAAGGGCATTCGACGATTTGGGTTGAAAGGGAAATTTAGTCCGCGTTACATTGGCCCATTTGAGATTCTGGAGAGGGTTGGTGAGGTTGCATATCGGTTAGCTTTGCCACCGCAGCTAGCTCACGTGCACAATGTGTTCCATGTGTCGGTGTTGAGGAGTTATCATTATCATCCGTTGCACGTGGTGCAATATCCATTCGATAAGATTCGGGAGGATCTTACTTGTGAGGAGCAAGCTGAGGCGATTTTGGATCGTCAAGAAAGGATTATGAAGAGGAAGACCATTCCGTTTGTCAAGGTTCTGTGGAGGAACCATTCGGAGCGAGAAGCCACTTGGGAGATAGAGGAGTCTATTCGAGCGGAGTATCCGTATCTCTTTGAGAATTAGGTATGTTCCATTCTTTTGATTCCGGGGACGGAATCCTTTTTAAGGGGTAGGTGATGTAATACCCAGAAAATAAATAAATATTGAATAAGTGATATTAATTGTTTTAAAATATTCTAAGTGGACTTTGTCTTTCATTTAGGTCAAACTAGTCATTTATTTTGGGCTAATAAGTTAATAAGTGTTGAATAAATTAAATTGAAAAAAAATGGGCCTTAAAATTTGTTGGGTTTAATTTATATGTGGTTAATATCTAATCCAATTAAAATTTGGAAAATAAATTAAAAAAAAACAAAACAAAACAAACAAACAAACTTACAATCCTATACATTGTACGCTACTTATTCGTCTGATAAAAGAAAGAAAAGGGAAGAGGCTGCCGCTCAGGGAGAGAAGGAAAAAGAGTGATTTTCATACCATTGATCTAGAAAAAAAAAACAGGTATCTTTCTTTCTTTCTTTTTGGTTTTATGTATATCATGACTATTGGGTACTGGATTTTATCATGTAATGATCGGTAAAAAAAAAAATCGTTAACAATGATCTGTACATAATAGGGAGCACGAATTGATGTATACTGTATATAAAGAGAGAGAATTGAAAAAGGTTAACATCTTTGACTTTGAGCAGTAATATGTTTACCGTATGTTATTATATATATATATATATATATATATATATATATCTATTTAAAAAAAATCGAATCATGATTTAAAATCTGGTTCAAGATCGAAATTCACATATATATATATATATTTGTGTCGTAAGATGGCCATTATTGAATAAATGAGATTTATTATATATATAAAATCTTAAAGTTTTTGATTTGTTAAAGTAATAAAAAATGATTAGAATTTAAATTATAATTTAATTAGGGTTATTTTGTAAAATTAATTTAATTGGAGAATTAATTTCATATTAGTATAAATTATAATTATTAGGTAACTTATAATTGTATTATTATTATTTTTATTAGATCGGACGGAAGGAATTTAACGAGACAAATTAGAATTTAAATTTTGGGTATTACATTGCTTAATCCAGGTACGGATTCCGTACTCTTCCAGCGAGACTCTTTTGTTTTAGTTTGCTCGTTTCGTTATGCGTTTTGAAAATTAGTATTGCCTCTCATGATTATTTCTTGTCAAATTAATTGTGATAGCTTCGTTTGGTGTCATACTTGGAAACTCATATTTGTACTCTGTAGACTGGTACAACATGTCTAAATTTATTTTGATATTTGTAGTAATGTGCATGTTAGTATTTTTGGAGACTTTGTGTTGATATCTCGTTTCAGTTAACATGTACATGTTAGAACCCCTTTGTTATGTCGCATGTGTTGTGACATGATGTTTTGTTAGAATACCATAGGGTATACCGAGCTATAACCACCGTAGGGGGTACCACAGGCATGTCCTCTCTAACCGAGGCATGACACTTTCCGTGGCGGTGTGATCGATCCACTGCGTCTCCATTTGTGTGCTCCGGTGGGAGTTGGCCATTTGGTGTTTTGTTGTGGGGCGGCGTATGGTCGCACCCTAGTTTTCTCTGCTACGCTACGTTCGCTCATGCGATTGGTGATGTTTGTGCCAAACACGCCTTCCGATTTTGCACGATCTGGATTATGCAATTCGATGTGTGATTGCACATGTGACATTATTTTGATTGCACATGTGGCATTATGTGACTTACTGTGGCATTATTCGAGCTTCGGTATGAAAATAACACCCACCATTTGATTCATTCAAATTTACTATTTCGTTGTGTTAGTTTAGTTAGTTTACGTTTCGTTCATTTCATTTAATTGAATTAGTTATTTTGGTTCATTATTTGTATTCTATATCCGTCTTCGGGCATTTGGCTCATCCGTGTTTTTTCTTCCGGCGGTGTCGGGGAATCAAGGCGAAGTGTGATGAGAGCTTCATTCATTCCAATCATTTATAAATATTCTGTTTAGACTTGATGTGTCAGTTTACTTAGATTGTAATAATTATTTTAGATTGTGGTTTGAGACAGTTTGAGATTTATTATGGTTGACTTGTGGTATTTATCAGTTATTAAAGCTATTCTTTTGTGGCTTTAAGCCTTGATATTAAATTCATCAGTTTTGTTATGTTTTGAGTAACCTCTCTTTCTATTTCGGAAAGGGGGTGTTACAATTGTCATCATCCTCATGCTTATATTATGATGAAAGTCATCTGTGGCCTGTAGTGCATAGATGAACTGTTTATTGGTATGATTATGACCAGAGATTATTCGGTATAATCATGATTGTAATGTTATAAATGATGTGGTAAAAGTTCTCATTGGCCCGTAGTGCATTGTTGGACAGTTGTTGGCATGATCATGACCATTGGTGAAAACCCGAATATCCTTGGCCCGTAGTGCATGGATAATTCAGTGATGTGGATTATTTATTAAGCTAAGTCTCAGCGATAAAATTTATGATAAACTTTTTAAATCATAGAAGATAGTAGATATCATGCTCTACTTGACTCTTCTAATGGATTGCTTGTTCCACTGTAGTTAAACTTGATGTTTATTATATTTTATCAATTTAACATTGTTGAAGGCTAACGATAATTTATTCTGCATTATCTAAGTCATAATATTTCTTACTGAGCTAGTTGAGCTCACTCTTTTGCTTTCATTATTTTATTCAGAAAATGAGAACGTAGTCAGGACTAGTCGGGGAACGGAGTGATGGTCCAAGATGGTGGCTATAGTAGTCTTCACTATTCTATGAAATAGTGTAATAATAAATGTAATGAGGACTCCATTGAGTTTGGATATTGTCTAGAAAACAATATTCGTATAAAAACTCTTAGCTACGCTTTTGGTAGTATTATATAAATGAAGTTTGTATTTAAGTTTTGTACCATGTATTTGGCGACCCAAGATAGGTGATGTCTAACTATTTTGGAGGGTCACATTATTGTTGTTATTTTTTTTACATTTTGAGACTTGCAACTCAAAATAATTAAAAGAAAGCAAAACCTAAATAAATATTGAGAAACGATTATCTTGAACATAAATTTAATTATAATTTGTTTAAAATTTTAATATCAATTAAAAAAAACAAAAAATAGATGAATGGGGAGAGAGAGAGAGGTAGGAGAGAGAGAGAGAGAAACTAGACTTAATTTGTTAAAAAGATGAAACAAATTACTTCTAAAAAAATAACTTATAAATTAATTTAAAATTAAAATTTAAATCATAAAAATAATTTATAAATTGGCCAAACTAACTTATAAATTATGACCGAACAAGCTATAAGATTTCTAGTAATAATGATGCAAAAAAATGTTAGAACTTTTTTTTTTCAAAATTAGAAAACAAATTCCTATTCTCACTCTTAAATAAATAGTACCAACAAAATTAGTATACTTGTAATTGTATATATTATCATTATATTGATATATCATAAAAAAATTATTATTATAATTAATAAAATGACACATAAGTCACCATAAAAGAGGATAGATAATTTCTGTTCACCTAATACATAATTTTTTCAAAAAGAATTGACACTAGTATTTATCCTATCAAAATAGCAATATAATATTTCCAAAATATATCATTTTAATTTTTATGATCATTTTTAAGTAAAAGAAATTGAAAACTTCGTTGGTGGCAGTTAAAAAGAGGTTGTTTGTTTAATTTAATCAACAGTCTTGATTAAAAGGTTGATCGGCGACCCCCCGAGAGCTTCTCTTTCTTCCCCCACCCTCGCTGGTTGCACCACCGCTCCAGAGTGCGAGCTCTCTCTCTCTCTCTCTATATATATATATATCTATATGTATATACATCTTTCTCTATCTAATCTAAATCTTTATCTCTTTATCTCTCTTCTATTTCTCTCTCTACGAAAATATACACAGTAGTAAGAGAGAAGAAGAAGAAGATGAGTGTGGATCTGGCCGCATCGAAAGTTCATGGCAACCTCGATGAACAAATTTCATAGCTCATGCATTACAAACCCTTGCCGGAACCTGAGGTCCAAAATCTCTTTCTCTCTCTATTTCTCTCTGTATTGTTTTCATTATTTCACCAGATACCATTCATTCTGCTAAAAGTCACGATTTTAGCCACTTACACTGCTTAATTTTCTCCGGATTTGGGTTTATTTTGGATGGGTACCGGCGTTTCAGAAAGAAATGATCCCTGTATTTGTTGGATGTTTGTTTGTAATTGGAGTAATCTGTAATAATAGTTGAGCTCAGATTGTTTGGGCCAAAATTGATTTGCTGACTACAAAACGCTTTTTGGTTGGTGAATTTGGCAAGGGAAATTGAAAAGGCAAAAAGAAATTTAAAAAGCCTACATCTTTCATCACCTTCTTTATATTATTTTAACTCAAAAAAATTATCCCCACATTGTTAGGTGATAAAATGGATGATAAATTTAAGTTCCCCCTACCCTCTTCCTCACTCCAGTTTTCACTTGGAAATAAAATTTCTATTTTTTCTTTCTTTTCCCCTAGATAAATCCTCTAACCAGATGAGCCAAGTGGTCTTAGGATGCTGTTGGATAGTGGCATAAATGAAGTAAAAAAAGAGGAATTTTGGATGTATAATTGGATACCAACAATTTGATTTGTATGATCAACCTTACATGTTTCGACCTGCTTACCTTATCTTTAGGTAAAGCTACTTTTGTTACCCAGTCTGGAAATCTTAATACGTCCGAAAATTGATGTTTTTTGAGATAATAGGAAGTGTAGTAGTTTTGTTATCCAATAATGACATAGCCACCAGTTTGATTCTTGGTTGTAGCAGATTTTTATTTCTAAACAAGTTTCTTTGCGAACGGAATAATGGTTGATCTAGTAGTTGTTTCATATTTCGTCTGAATGCTACTAATTAGTTTTGGCACGCTGATTAATAAAGTTTTCTTTTACTTAAATTACCCTTTTTGATTACTTATTAATTGAAGTATTTTTTCACTTTTCTATGACCCCAATAATTACTTTTTCACTTTTATATGACCCCAATAATTGCTTTTTTACTTTTCTATAACCCTAATAATTTTTTTTTACTTTTCTATTACCCTAATAATTACTCTTTTCTATGTCATTTAATTCTCTAGATACATTTTTTTGTAACTCTCACATTCCCAATAAGTATATTAAATAGATTATGAGGGTATAAGAGGAAAAATATGATAAATGTATTTACTAATATAGAAATAGGATATTTATTTTGGAACATCCTAAAAAAGAAATTAGGACATTTAATATGGAATGGAGGGAGTATTTGATAAGAAAATCTTGTTTGTGTTATAGGTTAGGGCATTATGTGATAAGGCTAAAGAGATACTAATGGAAGAAAGTAACGTCCAGGTACTGATCTTGATCTTTTTGTTCTAGTTATTGTTATTATTGTTTAGCTTTTAGTTAGCACATTTTGTTCTAGTTTTTTCTGTATTTTAATTACAGTCGAGTGCACAATTAAACAATAAGCTTTTGTGTTTTTCCTAATATATTTATGTTGATCAACTTTACTCTCTTTATCTCTTATATATATATATATATATTAATTAAGATAAAGGGATTAAATTTTCTGCATACTAGCATAGCAATAAAATGACATCATGTTGATCAACTTTACTCCTTTATCTTATATATATATATATATATATATATATATATATATATATATATTAATTAAGATAAAGGGATTAAATTTTCTGCATACTATCGTAGCAATAAAATGGCATCTAGTTTTTTTGTATTTTAATTACAGTCGAGTGCACAATTAAACAATAAGCTTTTGTGTTTTTCCTAATATATTATTGTAACAATATTTGTTTATGTTGATCAACTTTACTCTCTTTATCTCTTATATATATATATATATATATATATATATATTAATTAAGATAAAAGGATTAAATTTTTCTGCATGCAATAAAATGACATCTATTTTTACATGAGATAAAATATAACTTGGTAAGTTGTAGTGCATGTTTGTATTTTAAACAAGTTTAAACTGTAGACACACACACACACACACACACATATATATATATATAATATTGAATGATTAAATAGGATTTTTCCCCCGGAAGATATTTATTTAAAAGTCAAAACCTTTAAGTGGCTAAATGAAGACCCATTTTCTTGTGTCACCTATATCTACCCGTCCTTTCTTTTCTCTGGAGGTGGAAGATCAGCCACATATCTATAAGCAGTCGCAATAAGCTTAAAAAAAATCAAGATGTGATCGTCTCTCATAAGGCTTGGTCTAAATCTTCTTCACATTTTTATCAGTATACTCAAACGGCTTGGTCTAAATCTTCTTTACATCTTTATTAGTATAATACATTAGAAACTCTGTAAATAAGTATAAATTTCATGAAGACATCAAATATCTTTTGATTTACATACTGAACAATGAAAAATCAAATGATAGAGAGGGGATTACAGATTGAAAATCTCAAAGAGCATATCTGAAAACTGAAATCTGAATATGCAGATTGTGGGTGAATGTATTGCTGTAAACAAACTGAGTTGTTTGCAAACAAAGCTCAACTTCTCTTGACTAATTTTGACTTGACTTGACTCTAGTTGTTTAACAAGTTGAGCTTGGAGAAGTTTTTTTTTGCTAAAATCATGTTCGACTTGAGCTTGCTCATTTAGGCTTGCCTCGAGCTTGACTTGCTTAAACTTGACTCATTTAATAATAGTTAAATAATAAATAATCTTACTAGTATTAAATTGTTGATGATGATGATAATAATTATTATTATAATTTATACATTAATCATGTAAAAACTTGAGCTCGACTTGGTTGAGCTAACCACTTGTGAACAATTCGTTTAGAGTTGAGCACAAACACCTCATCTAGGCTCGATTATAAACTTGAGTTGACTTTTAATTTTTTTCACGAGCTCGAGCTCACCAAGATAAAACTGTACTTGATTCAACTTATTTATGGTTATAATAAAACGCAAGCGAGATCCTAACTGCAAGGCTTGTGTAATCTAGGTCATAGCTTTAGAGATAACTTAGATACTTCTTATCTTCTTACTGTCATTCTTCTCTTTTTTTCTCTGATAAGTTTAAACATTCATTTATTACATTATTATATGTTTTCTTTAAAGTTATTCCTTTTAACGGAGTAGGGGTGAGAGGATTTATCATCTTGAACACTTGATGCAATGTCACATAATTACATTTGGTTTAGTGAGAGGTAAGAAGAGGACCTCAAGCTATGATGATTATAAACCTGAAGAAAAAAACCTTTCATTCTTGCCATTTCCTTTTTCATGCTTTACAATAAAGTCTACACATACATGATAGACTTGATAGTTCTAGTTGTACTTTATACCTTTGACTTATAAAGTTTAATTTAGTGACAACACCTCTTGTTTGCATTATATGCTTTGAGATCTATATACAGGCACTTGCATGAAGTTTGTACCATAACTAAAATATAGAAAATTTTCTGTTGTTTTTTTCCTGCAACAGTAATGAGTTTTACCAATATCTGAATGATTCTTTGGTTTCTGTTTCCTGCCCTGAAGCCTGTAAAAAGCCCTGTGACCATATGTGGCGACATTCATGGGCAATTTCACGATCTTGCGGAACTTTTTCGCATTGAAGGAAAGGTATACAGCAGTTATGTTTATGCTCTCTGTTCTGGTGTTTTTTTCTTCTGTATTTTGAGCTAGGTGCATTATAGTTTTAGACCATCCAAATTCCAAAGGAATGGTATTGAACATGGAGTGTGGTCTTATCTTTCTGTATCAAGCTGAAATGCTATGCGACACATTTGATCTCGATTCTGGTATATTCATATCATTTTATCCTTGTACGTTCAAACTTGTAACATGGTGCTATAAGCCTATAATTATGAGGAGACTTGGTGCTATAAATATGAGGAGACTATTGTGTTTACATCATTCATATTTTCTCTTTTTGATCACCTTTGTAGTTAGTATTGATGCATCAATGTACCTTTGGATGAGAACTAAGGTCTTTTTAGAGCCCAGCACCTTTACCTAAGAGGTGTTCTTGTTTTTATGATTTATATGGATAGATTGATAAAAGAACAAGGGAACTAAATGTTAGTGTCTTTATTTTAAACCTTGTTCCACATGTTCCATCACTTCCATATCCTTTCATATATATACATTATTCTTTTGTGTTTTCACTCTATATTTTGAATCATTAGTCATATAATGTAGGTAAAACATACTTAGTAATATTTTCACCTTATAAAATTTTAAGATAGTTCTGCATTCTCCAAGTGATACATTATCTTGAAAATGGAAGAGCTTTATAAAAGGTCATTTTGAAACAATTATTGACCAAATGATCAGTATCTTGCTTCATCGGGTAAAGTTTTGTGACATTCTAATATGCCTTTATATATATATATATATATATATATTGAAAATAATTGGTTTAGGAGAATTCTAAGCATATCCTAAAAATTAAGGACGGGAATGGGGATTGGGGAACGGTAAACCCAAAACATGCCTCACCTTGCCCCTAATGGGATGGGTTACGTGTGCAAGTAAGCTGATTATTAGACTGCGCGAAAATGGGGAAATAGCTCCTGACCCCCGCGCCCTTGGGCAAAGCCTTGAATTTAGACCATCCAATAAATGGAGGATACATTGGATAGTTAAAATAGTGTGTAAAGTTTTGGTCATTCAGTCATTCCTAAACCCGATGGTTGAAATATTCTGATCATCTTTTTCTTTTTTTTGATTTTTTTTTCGTTGGAGGAATTTCTTATTTAGGAATCTGTACCACTAATATCCAGGGTGTGTCCATTTGAGTTTTTTGAGAGCCAGGTAGCCAACAGGCAGAAACTTTTGTTACGTTCTGTAGTTGTTTGAGGATCCCTGCATCTATTTAGGTGTTGCAATTACTTATGTAATTGTTTATATCATTGTAAGAATTATCATTTTGCTCGGTCTATGTTTTTTATTCTTATTCTTTATCTTTTTGCTGCTGCGTTTTCTTATGGCAGTGTCCAGATACAAATTACTTGTTTATGGGAGATTATGTGGATCGTGGGTATTATTCGGTTGAAACTGTCACGGTAAGAGACTTGACCACGAGCTTTATTATAACTGTGAAAAGAGGATCTTTTTTTTGGGTTGTGTTATTCTAGTATTTTTTTTCTTGTTTTTCTATACTATTTTTGAAACTATATACCTATATCCATAGAGTTGCAAATGAACCAAACCAAGCAAGCTTAACTTAGAGCTCTCCACCTCCAGCTTTAGTTTTCAAGGTGACTTGGAGCCCTAGCAGGGTTGAGCTTCATAGATGTGTTATATGCTCTGCTTTCTTGGTTTTTCAAAGAGCTTGAGCCTAGCTCAACTCTACTAATTTAAGTTTCTTAACCTTTATAAACATATCATTTTTTAACTCTTACATCAATTGTGATTCCAATGGTTAAACTTATCTGCAATATGGAAGGGCTCAAGTAAAACTTTAAAATGCATATTTATACACCACTAACTTATATTTTATTTGTAGTAGTGTATATTAAAATAAAAGCATATACTATATTCATGTATTGTTTAAGACAATTAATATATGAAATAATATATACCCCCTCCCTTCCAAGATTAGAGATATATTTTGGTTTTTAAAGTCATTTAGCGAAATCTTAAAATTCAAAATTGATATGAATTCTTTTAAGTTTTGGAAGCAACAAATATGGTCATTAGTACTTCTTTAGTTATTTTATAATAGTTAATGTTGTTTGTACTAAAATAAAATAAATTCTTATCGGATTTGAGTTTTACGATCTTTGCAAATTAACATAAAAAGTCAAAAAGTATATCTAATTTTGGAACAGAGTAGTGAGTATTAGACTAGTTGATTCAAGCCTAAAGCAGCTGAATACTGTTCTTCAACCTCAGCTTGATTATAAACCATCTACATGTGCATTTAAAATTGTTTAACAAATGATCAACATGAACGAACTTTTAGACAAACGAAGCCTGAATTATCTAAAAATAGTTCAGTGCATTTGCTGTCCTAAACTTTCATGTATTATATGCTTATTGAAATGAGCGTTATTAGTACTGGTTTATAGTATCTTGCTTCCTGATTCAGCTTCTAGTGGCTCTCAAAGTGCGTTATCATCAGCGAATCACAATTCTTAGAGGGAATCATGAAAGCCGGCAGGTAATTTATTACATAGTTTGCAATGCACTGTCAAAGTTTCAAATGAACATTTTATAATCATGATATTTTTTTTCTTCTTGTTTTCTCGTATCTACAGCCTCATTTTTAGGAATTAGAGTCTGGATAATGACTAGTTCTAAGAGCTGAAGGAGTATCCTATTTGGGTGTCTGAGACAATTGGTTGCTTTATACAGTCTTATGTATGGTTTCCCATTATATTTTTGTTTTTTGAAATGCATGTTTTTAGTTCTATAGGAAGCATAAATACCGGTGCATTAGGATATGAGTCCATGGATCCAAAATTTCATAAATGAATTAGGATATGGATATGACACCATACATTTATTAATTAATTTTTTTATATTTAATATCAGTTTTATCTTTAAAATAAAAATAAATAAAAAACTACAGTACTAGTTTTGCAATAAAAAATAAAACTAACACCAAATAACATAAGAATAAGAATACAATGACCATGATATTAAGATAAATAGATTATTCACAAATTAGCTCTTTGTTGCACAAAAAATAAAAAATAAAAGAATTAGCACATCAATGCAACGTAATATGTACTTTTAACAAAAGCAATGACTTGCACTTCAAAGATAGAACATTCCCTTTAAATAAAAGGAATTACCAGTTTTATAAATTGTAAGCATTTAATTATTTTAAAAAAAGAAAGAAAATAATTACCAGTTTAATTTACATGTTTAAACTGTAAGCATTTAATTAAAAAAGAAAGAAAATAATTAAACAATTTATATAAACTAAGATTTAAACATATTAAATAAGAACATATTATATATGCCGTTAATAATTGATAATGCACTAACACTGATTCTGTGTGTGTATGTATGCACATCACCTGAAAGAGAGAGAGCTTAAGATGGAAAAGCTAGATATGTTTAGTTGGATACACCTAAGATACGTATCTGGGAGTTTTAATTTTACAATTAATGGATACGGATAGACTACATATCTAAATGTATCCAGAGCATGCACATATGCTGCCCATCATGGCCTATCTGTGCTTCATAAGCTCTAGCTACTTCTGCTGTGATAAGAGCAATTTATTTATTCTTTTTAAAGCTATACGTCCTTTGTATATTTAAAACAAAAAGAAATCATAAGTTTTTCAACATGTTTAGTCCGTTGTTCAATAATCTCGGTAGGAAAAAAATTGTATTTAATTGTGTAGCGCAAACTCAAATGTCAAGTGTGTGTCAGATGTTGTCCACTTTACTCTTATGCTGGTGTCTGACACTTGTTCGAGCCAACCTTGTAGAAATTTTGCTGCATCCTAGCTCATCTAAACTTGTATATGGTTCTTTGATTGGCTTATCAAGAGGAGCTCATCCTTGCATTTGTAGTTCATTAGGCTAATCCGCAATCTTAGGCAGTTAGCTACTTGAGTTATATGGCCTGGTTCATTTAACTAGAGCAATACTTTGAAGTGATTTAACTGGCAAACCTAGTTAACGAAGTTAAGAATGAGCATAGTGTTGTCTCTCATATTCCTATCACATTACTCGCTATCCATTTCCATGGTTCTGACCTGAAGTGGTTTTCTTGGGGACGCATGAAAAGTTTATGGAGATTCTCACAAGTCCTTTTTGTTTTTTTTTTTAAATGATAGAAAATAAGTCCAGAATGAAAATCATGCGGTCATTCATATCACCATTCTCATTAATTACAATCCCTTGGTTTACAAGTTACCTTTTCCTTGATATATTTCTATCTTTTATCATAGTACTGCACACACGTAAATTCTTTGCAATTAATGCAATGAGCTGAAGATTGTTTGTCTCTATGTGCAGATTACTCAAGTCTATGGATTTTATGATGAATGCCTACGCAAGTAAGTCTGTTCACCATTGTGCTCCATGATGTTTGCCTGAGTCAAAATGCTGTGTCATTTATTTTTCATCAATATGTTAAATTGTTGGTTCTCTCTCTATCAACTTAAGCTTTTAGAGCAGTTTGTAACAAAACATAAATGGAAACACATTCTTGTACTAACTGAAAACAGTGGTGTGGTTAGATTCATTCTAAATGTAACCACCAATATGAATAAATGGTTGTATGGTCAACTTTTTAGGATTTGTTTTTGCTACTTGCATGTATTTATGCTGTACTTCTTTTGCTTTATGTATTGTTGCTGGTATATGAGGGTTTCCATTTGTTTGCAGGTACGGCAATGCTAATGTTTGGAAGATATTTACAGATCTTTTTGATTATTTTCCACTGACTGCACTGGTTAGTGTGTATATTTGTTCTTACATTTTCTATCATGATTCTTTGATTAAGCTCCCTAGCAATGTTATGCCCTTCATCCCTCTATACATACAAGTTTTCCCACCTTAATTACAGAGTAAAACATATCTCCTTTCATATAGTTGTTATTTATATTTTTTCTTATAATTTACTAAATTTTATTGAGATTAGATGACTACACTTCTCACCTCTCCCCTATAAGAAATATTGTATTTAGTGGAAGTCTGTCCGTCTCTTTTTTTTTTTTTTTTTTGGTTTCATTCCTTTAGATTTTTTACATTATTTTTGTGTGCATTTGAGTGTTACGTTCGTTTAGAAGAGGGCTTACAAACCTTTTTCGGTATCTAGTTTAGTATCTAATTTTTTGGCTCTGCTGTTAGTGATGCAAACCAATGTTACACGGATTCAAATGGAGTGTCCAGTTGGACATGGTATTTGAAGAGCCCGACATGGGTACCTCTCAGTTTGCCAAATTTTTTACACTAAAATAAAGTGTCCAATATTGTCCGAGATGGGTACTTTAGGGCATAGTGAAGAGTCTGTGTAACATAGATGCAAATTCATGATAAGGCAGTTTTCCATTTAGCCAGAATTTGTCATTCTGTAATATGCTAATGTGTTGTTTACTTGATCCCCTTATTAATTTTCTGCAAAAAAGTTTGAAGCAATGGACGGGGACCAGAATTTACTCGTGTAATGCTATCTTTTGAATGAGCTTAGAGACAACTCAGACAAGCTGCTGGTGATTAATATTGTAGGAATTTACCATTGATCACTGTTTAAATTCAATATATCTGTTGCCATTCCTTTAAAAATGCAGCACAACATTAATTCTGTTAGTTAATACTCCCTCCTTTCCACAAAAAAAATTCCATTTGTAAAAAAAAAAGTCCTACAAAAGAGTCCATTTTTTATGATGGTAGTATAAAATGACACTATCCTCAAGTTTGCTATCATAATTTCATTATCACACTACACTACTAACCAAGTTAATTTAGGGATATAAATGAAAGAAAAAGTATGTCCTTAATATCTGCAAATTTCCAAATAGCTTATTTTGTGGAACAGTATTATTGAATATTGAGTGATCATGTAAAACTTTAGATATATTGATTTAGTGCCAACCCATTAAATCACAGCCATAACCTGTTTTGTCTTTGAAAGAAGGCAAGTAGAAAAGGACATTGAAAAAATCTTGTTTTTCTCTCCGTCACTATTTCTATCACTGCAATATCTTTATAGAAGCAACTACTGAACCCAATAACTTTGTGGTGATTACCCTTATATGTTCATCGACCTTTACCTTATAGAGGTGCTCAAATTGGACATATGTAAATAATTCTATGACTTTGCCCTGCTATGCCAAACTGACATTAAGTTATTTTGTCTATTCAAAGCAGCTGATTCAATCATGCTGTTTCTTTCCCTGTGAAATACTAGGTTGAATCGGAGATATTTTGTCTGCATGGTGGATTGTCTCCTTCAATTGAAACACTTGATAATATAAGAAATTTTGATCGTGTTCAAGAAGTTCCACATGAAGGCCCAATGTGTGATCTTTTGTGGTCTGACCCAGATGACCGCTGTGGTTGGGGTATATCTCCCCGTGGTGCTGGATACACTTTTGGTCAAGTATTATTTTTATCCCTGTGATTCCAGTCATTTGGTTCTCTTTTCCTTGTAGTAATTATGTCCTGAGAAGTGATAAATCTTTTGCAAGGATATATCGGATCAATTTAACCACACCAACAACCTGAAGCTTATTGGTAGAGCACATCAGTTGGTTATGGAGGGATTTAACTGGGGACATGTAATTATTTGGGCTTCCTAGATTGAGTCCATTCAGATTTTTTTTTTTATTAAATTACTAAATTGTGTTTTCCCTGAATCTATCATGTATATGACAGGAGCAAAAAGTTGTAACTATTTTTAGTGCTCCGAATTATTGTTATCGTTGTGGAAACATGGCATCTATTTTGGAAGTTGATGATTGCAATGGGCATACATTTATCCAGGTCTCTCTCTCTCTTTACACACACAGAAGTATATATATACACATACACGCACACACTCTTTATATCCTGTTTCTTTATATTCAGTCACAATCACATCCATTCCCATGCCGTACAACTGACCAAGCAAAAACAGCAAGTCTATTCCATCTCCCCGGACCCCTATATTAAGTACACAGTAATCTTTGTAGCAAAATAAAAAGGAAATAACAAGTATGATATGCGTCCTCAAAATTTCATTTTTTTTGCAGTTTGAGCCAGCTCCGAGGAGAGGAGAACCTGATGTAACTCGAAGGACGCCAGATTACTTCCTATAAACCAGTTGGTAGAGTTTCTTAAGGGTTGATGTTTGCACGCTGGTTGGGTCAAAAGAGATAGGAGGTTATTGCCGAGATTGGATAGAAGATTTGTTAGTGGTGTAGCTTCAGTTCTTGGTTAGTGGCAGTGGAATCATGTTAAATGGGAAGCCAAGGAACCCTTCAATCTAATTTATATAATCTAACCTACTTTGTTCTTTCTAGGATCGAGGCAAGGTGGATATGGCTAGGCTGTAATGTATCATTTTGAATCAGAACTTCTTAAGCTGTATTTTTGTTCACTGTCTGATTTTCTTTAAATTGTATTCTGTTCTATTTTCTTTAGTATTTCCCCCTCTTGATTTTTGGTTGGAGAGCTGAGTCGAGTCGAGTCGATTTTAGATGCAACTAATTCTTTTGGTGATTTACAAATTAAACCGAATAGAGAAAACCCTAGCTGGGGATTTATTAATTTAGATGAATGGAAGAAGTATGTAATGAACTGCAGGATCAAATATAACCTTTCAGCCATCTCAGGTGTTTTACTAATTAACAAGGGAAAGGGCAAATAATGAATTAGCAGGAGCCGCTTACTGAGCCAGTATAGTATCAACATTTTGGCATTTTTTTGTAATATTCCAAAAACCCTTGTAATAAATTTTGTGAATATAAATGTAATTATTGTTGAAGTCTAAATTTTATTCTTGATTATTGAAAAATGTGTAAAATGTTTATAAATACATATATTATTTGAGTAAATTTAACAAAGGGGAAATAACTAGAAAATGCAACACTTTAAAAATCATATAACCATACCAAATAAAATACAAGTATACATAAATAAATATAATTCAAGTATACTTACATACGTATAACACTAACACAAGTATACATGCATAAAAATAATAAAAGTATGCTTACAATTCATCTAAGTATATATACATGTATAAATCACATGTACAATACATACACGTGTAAATACCAAGATATTTTGTGGAAAATTTGTCTACTTTGGTTTATAAATACCACACCTTTTTCCTTTTCCTCTTTTTTCATCCAAAACAAAAAAAAAGCTACAAAAGAAGAGAGAGAGAGAGAGCTTAGAGGGAGGAGAGAAAGTGAGAGAAAAATTCCAACCAGGAAGGAGAAACAAGAGGATCCAAGCAAGGAGAGGCAATTTGTTGAAAGTGAAACCTAATTTTTTAAAGCTTAAAAATCCTTCTTAGATGAACGTAATTAGATTTTATGTATACTTGATATCATGTTGAACATATATATGTTGAAATACCATGGATCATGGAGGAAAAAAATAAGAAAGAGATACAAAGTAGTTAAAGAATCGAACCTAGAATGAGCAGAAGCTTCTTCGAATTCGACTCGAAATGATAAATTAGTACTAATTCTTAAAACAATTCAATTATATTTGAAAAATCATACTCAGATTCGACTCATTTCGAATATTTATTACTCGAATTCGATCCAACTTCGACTCGAATATTTATTCAAACTACTCATGAGCTTCAAATTCAAGCTCGAATTGAGTCTCCACATAATAACTAGTTTTATAATAAATATAATTATAAATTGAATTTGTTATTTTACTTAAAATTGAGAAAATATATTTATTATTACACTTTACAAATATAAAATCACAATTAAAATTAAAAATAAAATAAAATAATAACTAATTATCCTAATTTGATTTAAATTTGTATATATTATAAGAGAATGTATCGAACATCTAATCGAATATTATTAACCGAGTATGTATCGAATCATAATCAAGAATTCGAGTAGTTTAAATCTTAAACGAGTCGAGTATAACCTTGCTCAGATTCTACTCATATTTTTATTCTAACTATTTTTAATGATCAGATTTGGATCATATTATTAACGAATCCGAGTGAGTCTCGTTCGTATTTTTTCGAGTCGAGGCCGAATCGAGCTCGAACTGTGTTGGCTCGTTTACAGCCTTATACACGAGTTTGTTCATTCTAGGGTAGTTAATAACATGTTGGAGTATGATAACATAAACTATTGCAAACGAAATCAAAGATCTTGTAAGAAACAAAAAGTAAACTAGTTAAGAAAATTTTCAACATATAGGGTAAAAACCCTAAAATAGAGGTTGATTTTGTAACGAACAGTACTTTTAGTGTATTTCGGATTTTTGAGTAAAGTTTGTTGGAGAAGATAGATCATACGTTAACTAAAATCCTACACTTGTTTCAGGTCAAATTAAATTTCTTGTAAATTATTTTTGGTGAATTTTTTAGTAAAACATGGCAGGCTAGACAACTCATTGACCTAGTTTTTAAAAAGACAATTTGTACTGATGGACAATTAAGGAAATAAACTCCGAGCTTCTGGTGAATGAAACTTGAAAGTATAAAGTGTATTTTGATCCAAGAATGAACATAAACAGACTTGTAATAAAAGCGTTGTGACTAAACTAAAATCAAGATTTTAAAAATTAAAATAGTCATAACTTGAGTTCTGTAACTCAGATTATGATAAAATTTTGGGTAGAAGTATATTTTGATGTAATTAAGATAATTTCAAAAATTCGTAATTTTGGACTTGATTTTGAATTTTAAAGAATTTCACAAATTTGGACAGAAATGGGCTTAAAATAAATAATCATAGTTGTGACGCCCCCAAAATTAGGTATACATCACCAATTCTGAGTCGTCAGATACATGGTACAAAATTCAAATACAACTTCATTATACAACTGTTGAGCTGTCGTATAAAATATTACCATAGTTTAATATGAGTTTTAATACAGATGTATGTAACTCTCATGGTACCTCGACCACAACCTTACAATGATACTTTTTATAAAAAGTATACCAAAAAACTGTTTTAGAAACTAAAATCTTTGGGAAGTGCTCAAGGAAACCTTCGTACATGGGAGGCCATGCGTCCAGGTTATGATAGATATCATATGTCCACGGAATTATCCTTGGTTAACCCAAAAGTCCCCAAAGAAAAACAAGAAGATTACTATCATCTTCTTTCCAATGGTAAGTAGTCTTCTCTTGACATATAATTATCTCCGTTGTCTCCAACTGAAAATTATATTTCAAATATACTCCAAGATCATAAAGGTAGTGCTCGTAGATATATTCAGCAAGTGGATGTGCACAACCATGTCTTATGATAACACGAGGTTGTATGTCATTAGACATCTTGTATGATAGTGGCAAAAACACCCTTCCAACGTTGGGTTCGCCTCACCCTATATGATTCACCAAATATAACTACTAAATGATGTATAGAATACACCACACTTTTCTATACTGTTTAGGGAGAACCTCCACAGCTAGAGACCACCGTTCTAATCCTCTTAATACCCCGCTCGACCCATTACACTCTTATTACACGAAAGGAATTGTGAAGCGGATGGGTGAGCACAACTAGCTTGATAGAAAGAATATCATGACTAAAGATAATTAAATTATCAATAGCTTTCATCAATAATAAATCGAGATTTAGAACATATGATAGATAATAAAACTATTCAACCATAGTTGCGGTGAACGAAGCGATCCATTAGAAGAGTCGAATAGACCATAAGGTCTATTATCTTCTATGTTAAAAGTCCACCATAATGTTTTATCCGTAACATCAATCAACAATTCCCGATCCACGATCATGTGAATAACTTTCATAATCACAATTGTGATTCTAAATTCCTCTTCGCACCTGAAACGAAAATAATTTTCATCACCTAAAAACATCAAAAATCATGGTTATACCAAATCATAATTCTACTCAGTAATCATTAAATCATCTTTGCATTACTGCCAAAAGATATTCATTATTATCACATCCATGAATTAATATTTCATTCTTTGAGACTCATTTCGATAATTAATCCACATCATCGAATCATCCACGCACTACAGCCGAGGATATTCTTTAGTATCACGACCACAAATTATCCATACACCACGACCCGAAAGGTAATCGTGTTTTTCATCAACGGTCCCGATCATGCCATAAAACAATTCATCTTTGCACTACGGCCAAAGAGAATTCATAGTCATAATCATACCAAAAACTGTCCATCAATGCACTACGGGCCAATGATGACTTTTTCTACATCATTTGTAATATTATGGTTATGATTATACTGAATAATTCCTGGTCATAATCATACCAAGTCCATCTATGCACTACATGCCACAAATGACTTTCAACATAATATAAGCATGGGGATAATGACAATATTATAAGCATTAGTCAAACTAAATCAAGGATAAATATTAAAGATTTTAAATTTATCCAAACATTATCAATCACTTAATAAAATCATAATCTAATATTGTTAATATTATAACAATATTTTAATCACTCCTTAAACTTATAAACAATTTAATTTAATTGTTTACACTTTTCCAAATAATGCATTTAATCATTCAAAATGCCATACTCATAAGATTTCATCACCAATAATCAAATTACTCATCAAAAATCAGATATACTTTATATAGGATTTTCAAGCTATAAAATCCTATTTACCAATTTTTTAACTTCACATAACATATTTAATTCATATGTTCAGTAACTAAATCATTTTCATGAAAAATACCAAATCGGTCCCAAAAATTATTCTTTTACGGGATTAAGCGAATATAATCCCATATTGAACATATATTTTTCTCGAATTTTAAAATTCATTTACTATTTTTCAAAATCGATTTCTAATTAATTCCTTAAGAAATTAGCTACCTCAAGGTTAACTCGAAAAATTCCCAAATCTTGGCGGGATCTTATACATGTTAACATGAGCTTCCAGTTTAAATTTCATGGTCATCGGAGTTATAGAACTCCGATTATAGCATTTTTTCGTTGAAAAAACCTAAATATTGAAATAGTCATAACTTGCTCATTTTAAGTCGGAATGAGCTCATTTTTGGACAGAAAGTACTTTATACCATATATTTTTATGTCCCAAAAGGCCAGAATTTTTCTCACAATTTAAGTGGCCGAAAATTCCCTTTTAAATTTTCTGGCAGTAGCTTTTTGGCACTTTTTTGTTATTAACTCCTTTACTAAAATCAGTCTACATGAAAATCTACAACACCTTTTCTAGTGATTCCACTTGGATAAGTTAGAAAACTCATAGATCTAACTCTAGAACTTGACCACACTCAAAAATTTGAAATATAATAGGAGATATGGTCAATTGAATTTCATACTCCATTTTTACCAAAATCTGATTTTCAACCCTTTGTGATTTCTAAGAAACTTTCATGTTTTCACATAATAACCAACATAACTCATCATGATAATGACATAATAATTCAATAAAATAAGTTCAAGAATAACTTTTAAAGATTTATAAGTTAATTTATCCTGAACTCAATAATGCCCAAATTGTCAACATGATACTACTTTGTGGAGTAAAATTTAAGAATGCTCAGAAGAATATTTTCATGAAAAGATACTGGATGAAGCGCAAATATCAAGGATATTCCACTAATTTCATGGATTATAGAAGTCAAAGTTTTAACCAACTGAGTATAATAAAGAATGGAATAACAAAAGAAATCATCAGGCATGCGATAGACCGCACAGGCAGGTTATTCCTACAAAATAATAAATAATAACGGAACCAGTCCCATGACGCGCCGCATGGAGATATTCTAGCGAATAATAAAGAATAGAACCGGTCCGGCGTAAACGCGCATGAACAAGATATTCCAATGTAATAATAAAGAATGGAACCAAGTCCCACAGTAAAAGCATTGCAGACGGATATTCCAATGAATAATAAAGAATGAAATAACGGAAGAATTTCACCAAGTATAGGGTAGCCAGCGTATCTGAGTTATTCAATGTAATAATAAATAATGGAATAACATAAGTTCTCTTCATGAATACAAAAAGAAATAATACCCCTTCTTACCGTAAAAAAAACCGAATATAAGAGTAGGGAAGTAGCGAGAATACTTTTATATAGTTTCTCTAAATTTCTCTCTCTAGAGAGTTTGAAAGGAATTAAATAAAAATAATGAAGGAATGAGCTTCATTTATAGAAGAATGGATCGCATAAGTAACTAATTCATGAGCGGTCCAGATTGATTTACTTTTAAATCGGACGGTCCATATTGGTTTACTATTAAAACTTAAAGTAACGATCCATACCGATTTACTATTAAAACTTTAAACCAAATGATCCATATTGATTTACTATTATAACTATCCACCAAATGGTCCTTATTGATTTACTTATTATATCTTCAACCAACGCTTACGAAAAATAAGCACATCTCCTCATGGACTAATATTGTACCCAAAAAATAATTTGGACCGAAAAGAAATATATTTTACGGTGAATAGTACTCGTGAATAGTAATTAATGAATAGTAACTTCGTGAATAGAATAATAGTAACTCTGAAATAGTAACTTCGTGAATAGTACTCATGACACGAAAAAGTGTCTGAATACCCGATCGATTGAACAATCTTGGTGACTTCTCACATAAGCATCAATAATCAATACTGAGTATATTACTATGCGACCACGCAGTATTCTTGTACTTTTAACAAAGGGTGTTTCAACAGTTAACGGTAAAAACTTCCGTAGTTATTTTCATAAAAAGTATTTTTGTCGTTTTCTCGATCCGAATAATAATTCTATTAATGGGGTCCACCAATGATTGTCTTGCCGTATCTAATATTCCCCGAAACAAAAAGAATATTCCCCGACTAATCGAATATTCCTCGACAAAACGAATATTTTATATCAACTTGCTTACTTTGCAAAAAAAAAAATTCACATATTACCCTAAACTTTAAACTTTTATCAATTTAACTATTTACCAAAATAGAAAAATTGAATACTTTTATTTCATAAAATTTGGGGTCTCACAATCACCCCTCCTTATGAAATTTCGCCCTCGAAATTTATGTACGTACCTGATATTCGAAGAGATGAGAATACCTTGCTTTCTTTTCAGATTGTACCTTCCCGATAATTTCCTCGCTACCATGATTTTCCCATTTCTCATCTCCTGTATTTCAGATATCATTCTAGAATATAGCTTCAAAACAAAGGTTAATTGACATATCATAATTTGTCAACTTATCAAGTGAACAATTTCAGATTAGGTAAGTCACACACTAGCGAACTATATAACTCGTCTCTCCCATCTTAGTTCTAGACTCTTATCTCCGCCAGCGACCATATCCCTAAGCTCTGATACCAAATGTGACGCCCCAAAAATTAGGTATACATCACCAATTCTAAGTCACGGATATCGTGGTACAAAATTCAAATACAACTTCATTATATACAATTGTTGAGTCATGTCGATAGAATCGACCATAGTTTAATATGAGTTTTAATACAGATGTATGTAACTCTCATGGTACCTCGACCACAACCTTACAATGGTACTTTACTTAAAAGTACAGTCAAAAGCTGTTTTAGAAACTAAAATCTTTGGGAAGTGCTCAAGGAAACCTTCGTACATGGGAGGCCATACGTCCAGGTTATGATATATATCATATGTCCATAGAATTATCCTTCGTTGACCCAAAAGTCCCCAAAGAAAAACAAGAAGATTACTATCATCTTCTTTCCAATGGTAAGTCTTCTCTTGACATATAATTATCTCCGTTGTCTCCAACTGAAAATTATATTTCAAATATACTCCAAGATCATAAAGGTAGTGCTCGTAGATATATTCAGCAAGTGGATGTGCACAACCATGTCTTATGATAACACAAGGTTGTATGTCATTAGACATCTTATATGATAGTGGCAAAAACACCCTTCCAACGTTGGGTTCGCCTAACCCTATATGATTCACCAAATATAACTACTAAATGATGTATAGAATACAACATACTTTTCTATACTGTTTAGGGAGAACCTCCACAGCTAGAGACCACCGTTCTAATCCTCTTAATATCCCGCTCGACCCAACTACACTCTTATTACTTGAAAGGAATTGTGAAGCAGAAGGGTGAGTACAACTAGCCCTGTAAAGAATATCATGACTAAAGATAATTAAATTATCAATAGCTTTCATCAATAATAAATCAGAGATTTAGAACATATGATAGATAATAAAACTTTTCAACCATAGTTACAGCGGAACGAGCAATCCATTAGAAGAGTCAAATAGACCATAAGGTCTATTATCTTCACTATGTTAAAAGTCCACCAATAATGTTTTATCCGTGTAACATCAATCAACAATTCCCGTCCACGATCATGTGAATAACTCATAATCACAATTGTGATTCTAAATTTCTCTCGCACCCAGGACGAAGATAATTTTCATCACTTGAAACATCAAAAATCATGGTTATACCAAATCACAATTCCTGCTTGTAATCATTAAATCATCTTTGCATTACAGCCAAAGATATTCATTATTATCACATCCATGAATTAATATTTCATTGCTGAGACTCAGCTAAATAATTAATCCACATCATTGAATCATCTATGCACTACAGGCCAAGGATATTCTTTAGTATCACGACCATGAATATCCATGCACCACGGCCAAAGGTAATCGTGTTTTCATCAACGGTCCTGATCATGCCATAAAACAATTCATCTTTGCACTACGGCCAAAGAGAATCCATAGCCATAATCATACCAAAAACTGTCCATCAATGCATTACGGGCCAATGAGGACTTTTTCTACATCATTTGTAACATTACGGTTATGATTATACCGAATAATCCCTGGTCATAATCATACCAAGTCCATCTATGCACTACAGGCCACAGATGACTTTCAACATAATATAAGCATGGGGATGATGACAATATTATAAGCATTAGTCAAACTAAATCAAGGATAAATATTAAAGACTTTAAATTTATCCAAACATTATCAATCACTTAATAAAATCATAATCTAATATTGTGAATATTATAATAATATTAATTTTAATCACTCCTTAAACTTATAAACAATTTAATTTAATTGTTTACACTTTTCCAAATAATGCATTTAATCATTCAAAATGCCATACTCATAAGATTTCATCACCAATAATCAAATTACTCATCAAAAATCAGATATACCTTATATAGGATTTTAAAGCCATAAAATCCTATTTACCAATTTTTCAACTTCACATAACATATTTAATTCATATGTTCGTAATTAAATCATTTTCATGAAAATACCAAATCAGTCCCAAAATTATTCTTTTTTCGGGATTAAGCGAATAATATAGTCCCATATTGAACATATATTTTTCTCTTTAATTTTTAAAATTCATTACCTATTTTTCAAAAATCAATTTCTAATTAATTCCTTAAGACATTAGCTACCTCAAGGTTAACTCCGAAATTCCCAAATCTTGGCGGGATCTTTACACATGTTAACGTGAGCTTTCGGTTTAAATTTAATGATCATCGAGTTATAGAACTCACGGTTATAGCGTTTTTAATCGGAAAAACCTAAATATTGAAATTGTCATAACTTGCTCATTTTAAGTGGAATGAGCTCATTTTTTTGAACAATGGTACTTTATACCATATATTTTCATGTCCCAAAAGGTCAAAATTTTTCTCACAATTTAAGTGGTAGAAAATGCCCTTTTAAATTTTTCGGCAAAGAGCTTTTTGGCACTTTTGCACTTTGACTCCTTTTAAAAATTAAGTTGATTCCACTCAATAAGTTAGTGAAACCACTTGGATAAGTTAGAAAACTCATAGATCTAACTCTAGAACTTGACCACACTCAAAAATTTGAAATATAATAGGAGATATGGTCAATTGAATTTCATACTCCAATTTTACCAAAATCGATTTTCAACCCTTTGTGATTTCTAAGAAACTTTCATGTTTTCACATAATAACCAACATAACTCATCATCATAATGATGACATAATAATTCAATAAAACAAGTTCAAGAATAAGTTTTAAAGATTTATAAGTTAATTTATCCTCGAACTCAATAATGCCCAAATTGTCAACACGATCTTACTTTGTGGAGTAAAATTCAAGAATGCTCGGAAGAATATTTCCTTGAAAAGATCTTTGGATGAAACACAAATATCAAGGATATTCCACTAATTTCATGGATTATAGAAGTCAAGTTTTAACCTACTTGAGTATAATAAAGAATGGAATAACAAAAGAAATCACCGAGTATGCGATATAGATCAAGCAGCGGTTTATTATTCTACGAATAATAAATAATCGGAACCAGTCCCATTTAAAACGCATTGCATGACGAGGATATTCCAACGTAATAATAAAGAATGGAACCAGTCCCAATAGAAATGCATGAACGGTGATATTCCAATGTAATAATAAAGAATGAAATAATGTAAGAATTTCACAAAGTATAGGGTTGCTTGCACAGATACAAAGTTATTCCAATGTAATAATAAATAATGGAATTACATAAGTTCTCTTCATGAATACAAAAAAATAATAATACCCTTACCGTAAAAAAAACTCAATATAAGAGTAAAGACAAAGTAGTAGAATACTTTTTCTATAGTTTCTCTATAATTTCTCTCTCTGAGAGTTTCAAAGAATTCGTAAGAAATAATGAAGGAATTAGCTTATTTATAGAAGAATGGACTCACATAAGTAACTAATTCATGAACTGGTCCAGATTGATTTACTTTTAAGCAGACGGTCCATATTGGTTTACTATTAAAACTTAAAAGTAATTATCCATACTTGATTTACTATTAAAACTTTAAACCAAATGATCCATATTGATTTACTATTATAACTATCCACCAGCGGTCCATATTGATTTACTATTATATCTTCAACCAACGGTCCATATTGATTTACTATTATATCTTCAACCAACGGTCTGAAAAATTAGCACATCTTCTCATGGACTAATATTGTACCCAAAAATAATTTGGACCAAAAAGAAATATATTTTACGGGTGAATAGTACTCCGTGAATAGTAACTCGTGAATAATAACTCGTGAATAGTAACTCGTGAATAGTAGCTCATAAATAGTAACTAGTGAATAGTACTCCAATACGAAAAGTGTCCCGAATACCCGATTGAACAATACTGAGTGACTTCTCACATAAGCATCAATAATCAATACCGTGTACTATTTTGCAACCACGCGTATTACTGTACTTTTAACACCGGGTGTTTCAACAGTTAACGGTAAAACTTCCGCCGTTATTTTCATAAAGTATTTTTGTCGTTTTCTCAATCCGATGAATAATTTAATGGGGTCCACCAATGATTGTCTTGGTCGTACAAATATTCCCCGACAAAAAGAATATTCCCCGACTAATCGAATATTCCCCGATAAAACGAATATTTTATATCAACTTGCTTACTTTGCAAAAAAAAAAATTCACATATTACCCTAAACTTTAAACTTTTTTCAATTTAACTATTTACCAAAATAGAAAAATTGAATACTTTTATTTCATAAAATTCGGGGTCTCACAATCACCCCTCCTTATGAAATTTCGCCTTCGAAATTTACGTACGTACCTGATATTCGAAGAGATGAGAATACCTTGCTTTCTTTTCAGATTGTACCTTCCTGATAATTTCCTCACTACCATGATTTTCCCATTTCTCATCTCCTGTATTTCAGATATCATTCTAGAATATAGCTTCAAAACAAAGGTTAATTGATATATCATAATTTGTCAACTTATCAAGTGAACAATTTCAGATTAGGTAAGTCACACACTAGAGAACTATATAACTCGTCTCTCCCCTCTTAGTTCTAGACTCTTATCTCCACCAACGACCATATCCCTAAGCTCTGATACCAATGTGACGCCCCCAAAATTAGGTATACATCACCAATTCTGAGTCGTCAGATACATGGTACAAAATTCAAATACAACTTCATTATACAACTGTTGAGTTGTCGTATAGAATACGACCATAGTTTAATATGAGTTTTAATACAGATGTATGTAACTCTCATGGTACCTCGACCACAACCTTACAATAGTACTTTACATAAAAGTACAGTCAAAAACTGTTTTAGAAACTAAAATCTTTGGGAAGTGCTCAAGGAAACCTTCATACATGGGAGGCCATACGTCCAGGTTATGATAGATATCATATGTCCACAGAATTATCCTTGGTTAACCCAAAAGTCCCCAAAGAAAAACAAAAAGATTACTATCATCTTCTTTCAAATGGTAAGTCTTCTCTTGACATATAATTATCTCTGTTGTCTCCAAGTGAAAATTATATTCCAAATATACTCCAAGATCATAAAGGTAGTGCTCGTAGATATATTCAGCAAGTGGATGTGCACAACCATGTCTTATGATAACACGAGGTTGTATGTCATTAGACATCTTGTATGATAGTGGCAAAAATACCCTTCCAACGTTGGGTTTACCTCACCCTATATGATTCACCAAATATAACTACTAAATGATGTTTTTAATTAGGATCAAAAGAGGAGTATGCCAAGGATAATGCCCTAGGTATCAACTTCTTAGACATAGGCTTAGGGTGGGGATTCGATGTTGAGTTGAACCGCTCACGAGCCCACGTCGTGTGAAGGGTTGCATACACTCGCGAATTTTTTGTTGTTTTGCGAGTAGCTTCATGCAAACCCCTATACAAATGCCCTAAAACTGCCGCCCCCAAGCATATGTAACTACGTCTTCCAATCTTTCCAATAACAACAAATACCTAGGATGCACAACATTTTTACACTTGGTTAGAAACAAAATAGCGCCACAGAAGTACAACAGATATGCCTTAGTGTGTTTTACGACATCATCTGGAGTAGCATCACCAGGTACTTGACCATATCTCTGTCTTAAGCAGGGCAAACTTATGCCCCCCCTTTTATAGCATTGTTCCCACTCATCTACTACAACTTGTTGCCCAAAAACCCTTATAAAATAGCTTTTGGGATTTTCTAATTCTCCGCAAGTCAAAGCTTTTCTTAATACGGGCAACCCAAATAAAAATCCCACGTCCTCTAAAGAAATGCTAATCTCTCCACAATTTAAGTGAAATGTATTTGTTTCACTTCTCCAACGTTCAACTAGAGCAGATACAAGAGATGCATCAATCTTTGACACTATATCTTGATGACAAAATATACCAAAACCTACTTGTTCCAGTAAATATTGTTGTTGTTCAGTCAAGTTCTATTCAGTAAATTTTGCAGACATTTGACAAATTTCTAACACACCCCTATCCTACACGACCAACAACATAAAAACATTAATCGTCACAACATGAATGTTTCTAACAAATGTTTAATAAAATGAAAGTTATACATTAATAAACTTACAATATTTTGCCATAAGTCTGACGATACGTGATTTTCTTGGTCCCATAACACAATAGGATTAGCAGGTCCGGGATTAATATCCATATGTTTCCTACACATTTATCAAAATGTCGAGTATTAAATAATATAGAAAAATTCCCATCAAAAATGGATATGAGCAAAATGAAAAAAAATAACCAAGCACATGTTCTAAATACTATTTTTTATAATATTATTTATCCTTCACCAGGTGCTAGGGAGTTTTTCATTATTTAAAGTTAGGAAGACAATGGCATTAAAGTGGCTGAATCAATTTCACATTCTAGGGTTTGAGCCTCAAAGCAGTGAGAATACAAGGGCTGTATACAAGGGCTGTGTATGAAAAATCTGTCAATGATTGTATACAAGGGCTCAGCCAATTTTTGGAGTATCATAGGCCATTACAGCTATATAATGTGATTTGCACATAAGGAGTACATGTACAAAAAAATACTATTGGTGCAGCTCCTATATATATACACAATTCAAAACTAAGAACTTCAGAAATGTATCATCCTACTACTACATGATCAGCCAAAAAAAAAACTAGTGGTTACTAACTACTATAAAATTCCAACCGAACTCCAGCACCATTAAACTTTCAAAGATCAAAACAACACAAAATGAAGAAATTGTATTCAAGAAATATACAAAAGCAAAAATACCTGGTCAATTGGTCAGAAATCGAAGCAGGGTTTTGACGATTTGACAAATAATCGCACAAAAAAGTAGAGAGGCTCGCAATCGGTCAGAAATCGCAGCAGGATAATATTGGTGTTCACATCAGGAGTAAGGGTTTACTCGAAATGGAATCACACAGAGAAGGGTTTGCATAAAAAGGGTTCGCATGAATTCGAAATTGCAGCAGCTAGGAACTGAAATAGCAGGGGGCTTAGGAACTTAAATCGTATTAGTCGCAGGGGGGACAATAGTCACACGGCAGTCACAGGGGGCTTAGGATCTGAAATCTCAGCAGCAGATCTATCGCACGCGTTTGAAATGGGTTTGAATCGCAGGGTTGAATCGCAGGGGTTCGCACCTAATAGGCTGATATTAGGATGATAGGATCTGAAATCACAGGGTTTGAATCGCATTAGGCTGATAGGATCTGAAATCGCAGGAGAATGTGTTTGAAATGGGTTTGAATATTAGATACATATCCGCTACTTCAACTAGCAGAACAGGTGAGGGCAATTTTGTCTCAATATTTGATTTTAGCTTACGCCACTTCGTCTGGCGTACGAGCATTGTTATTTTTTAATCTCTACTGCAGATCATAGAAACGGATGGATATGATCTTATTTCTTTCGATTTTGATCCCTGTAAATCTTAAATATGGATTATTTCCCTATATATATATATATATGAAATATTGAAGAATTCTGTTGGTCTACTTCCTCTTTTGAGTCTTCGCAGTGTTCTTCTTCGTGGGTGTGTGATTCTTCTTCATATTTGAGTCTAAAAGTTTCAAATCTGAGTCTGAAATTCTTCTTTGCAGTGTTCTTCTTCGTTGTTGTGTGATTCTTCTTCGTGGGAGAGAGAAATTGGTTAGAAATTAGAGAAGAGGTGAGAGAGAATTAATGGGTGAGGTAACTTCTTTAAAATATTGATTATTTCTAAGTTTTTTTGGATAAAATTCTTCAGCAGAGATTGATTTATCAATGATGCTTACAAATGGGCCGGTTTAAGTCGGTAAAACCGTTATCGATCCGATCTGGGACCATTTAATCGGTCCTCAGATATGGTTGTTCAACCCGATACGCGTTTCTTTTTTTTGGGTACTTTCGGTAATCGGTTCGGACAGGTTCGATCTAGGTTTTTACCGATGAAAACTCCTAATGAAAATTGCTACAAGCGGTTTCACATTTAAAATAATCGGTATCCATTTGAAATCCACACTCCCTGCAACCAAACTTGAGGATTGCACGATTAACAAAATTAACTAGGGGATGATTGTGAGATTCATGTTTGATCCTGTTGGGCAAAAAACAACAACCTATATCAAACCTTATATCACATGTCTTGCACCAAAAGTAAAATCCATTTGTGAGAAGTCCACAAGCATTACAATTGAAGCCATAAAATATCTTCTCCTTCTTTGAAATTAGGAGAATTAGCGGGTGTTTAGGGTGACATGAGTGTGCTCCTGCAGGCAACTCCATTGGTAACTCAACACAGAATCTGTATAGAAAGAAATTGCATCAGATACAACCATAAAATGGATGAGCAGTTGAAATGGGTTGAACACACCCATTGCATATCATCATTTCATTATTCTCACTGCGTTGAAGTTCCTCCAACAAAATTAATGGATGGTCCCTATGACTCCAATGGTTAATTATTTGCGGATGATCATGTGATGATTCACCTTCTTCGAGATTAATATTTCTCTTGGAAAATTGGTCTATTACTAGATCCATGAATGATTCCTTACTAGGAACTGGAAACTTCATCAAATTATGTTCATCAACATCTCTTTGGGGCTCAACTTCGGTATCATCCTTTTCACCAGATCTGAAACCATGGAATATACATGATGTTAGTAATTAAGACATATGTTCAATGAATTAAACCATTGGAATGAAAAAGAAGATGATGGATATGAGGGATTTAGTGGAGTGGCTCTATTTAGACCACTCCCTTCATCATGATTTGCTATCTCTGAGATTGGTAATGAGGGACTAGGCCAATGCCCTATTACGTGAAGAAGAAAAAGGAAGACACTCAATTTGGGACACTACTAATACTCAACATTTGCAAACCACTACTTAGTATACTTAGGTTTATTTGATATTTTTCCCCAAATGTGCATACATATACACCCACTCATACATTAAGCACATAAAATTATATAATTCATGTACATTGGTTTATTTAAAATAATATTTACATAAGACTAGAATAATTTAGTTGGGCACCAATATTATTTCCCATAAAACTTATTATTCCAATTCTACATAATATTAATAGTAAACATTTATTTAGTTAAAGTTATTTTCTCTCATAGGTTTAAAATACACATTTAATTATTCCCACACACCTCATGATGTCACATAAGACTCTTTCATACTACTTAGTAAATTACATAAGTTAAAGTTTATTTTTATCATATAGTCTTATATAATAATTGTTCACATTCCAATGTCACACCTCATTTTATATCAAATAAAGAAACCTTCTAATATATGATTACACCTTACATGCTATTGTTCACGATAATTAAAGAATAATAGTAGAAATTAGTCAACCACATTATGTCATTATTTATTTATTACTAGTACTAATTAATTTCATCTATTTCATCATTAATTTAATTAGTACTTTCTCATTTCACCACTTTGCCACACTAGGCATAATTTCATAAGCTTAAACTAAGCTTCTCATCACTTGTACTACATTGCTCACTTATCATATGTTTATTCAATTTTTTTGCTACCATCTATCCTCCTTATTTTGAAAATTTTATGAACCATATCATTCTTTGGATGTATGGATAGTAATTATATTGAAAAGTGAATTTGAGATGTATGGATAGTTTGGTATTATTGGGATGTAAACGTGTTGTATGGTATTAATATTCTTTGTAATTGGTATATTTTGAATTTGAGATGTATGGATAGTAATATTATTTGTAATTGGTATATTTTGAATGTTTGATACATTTTGGCTTTAAATAGATGACATATTCTAAACGTTGTATAAATGTGTTTAAACATTGTCTGATGTATCAAATTACAACATTTTAAGCTAGAAAACGTTGTGGAATCATATCATCTACAACGTTTTCAAACATCTACTAATTTATGGAAAACAAATCTACAACGTTTTTTGTGAGACCCCAGATTTTATGAATAAATATTTAATTTTCTCGAAATAATTTTTTTTAATATTATGGTATGGATTTGATATAATGTTATAGTTGTGGGTAGTATTTATAAATTTTATAAAGTATGCAAGTTGTTATATAATATTCGATTGGTCGGGAAATATTTGTTTTATCAGGGAATATTCGTGCAATGGCACAATCATTGGTGGACCCCGCAACGGAATTATTGTTGGATTGAGAAAACGACAAAAATATTTTATGAAAATAACAATGGAAGTTTTACAGTTATCTTGTTGAACTACTCGGTAGTAGTAAAAGTACGATAATATGTGTGGTTGCATAAGAAGTAGCACACGGTATTGATTATTGATGCTTATGTGATAAGTCACTCGGTTTTGTTTTATTGGTATTATTAATGTAATAAAATGAATACTTTTATAAAGTTATTCTATAAATATAATATATTCTATTCTATTATGCATAGTGTTGCATAGTGTCTCAATAGTGTTTTGCATAGTAAAATCTTTTTATATAAAATAAAATACTTTTATAAAGTTATTCTATAAATAGAATATATTATATTTTATTATGCATAGTGTTGCATAAGATATCTGCATAGTGTTTTTGCATAGTAAATTTTTTTTATATAAAATAGAATACTTTTATAAAGTTATCTGCTTTATTAGACAATAATTAGAATATAATATATTTTATTATGCATAGTGTTTGTATAGTGCCTGCATAGTATTTGCATAGTAAAATCTTTTATAAAGTTATTCGTTTTATTAGATTATAAATAGAATATATTATATTTTATTTAAAAGATTTTGCTTTAAATATGGAATGTCAGATTAAAGTAAATCAATCTGGACCGTTCACGAGTTAGTTACTATGCAGTCCATTTTTCTATAAATAGAAGCTCATTCCTTCATTATTTCTTACAAATTCACTAAAACTCTAGAGAGAGAAACTATAGAGAGAAAGAAGAAAAGTGTTCTGCTACTTCACTACTCATATATCCAGTACTCTTCTTCTTAAGGTAGGGGATATTATTTGTTGTATTCGTAAGGGATATTCTTTCTTTCTTATTCATGAAGAGAACTTCTGTTATTCCATTCTTTATTATTCTATTGGAATAACCTGTATACGCGGGATACCCTATACTTGTTGAAATTCTTCTAATATTCCGTTCTTTATTATTCTGTCGGAATATCCTGTCTGTGCATTTTACGCCGGACCTGGTTTCGTTATTTATTATTCTGTTGGAATATCCTATCTGCACGCGTATTATGCCCGACCGGTTCCTTATTTAGTATTCTCGTTGAATAACTTTTGTCTGTCTGGCACCGCATGCATGGTGATTTCATTGTTATTCCATTCTTTATTATTCTATTAGAACATCCTGCGGTGCAAATTTCGCCGACCGGTTCCGTTATTATTATTACGCTGGAATAACTTCGCTATGCAAATACCGCATGCATGGTGATTTCTTTTGTTATTCCATTCTTTATTATACTCAATTGGTTAAAGTTTTGACTTACATCTCCGTGAAATTAGTGGAATATCCTTGATATTTGCGCTTCATCCAATATCTTTTCATGGAAATATTCTTCTGAGCATTCTTGAATTTTACTCTACAAAGCAGTATCATGTTGACAATTTGAACGTTATCAGTTCCTGGATAAATTAATTCTTGAACTTATTTTATTGAATTCTTATATCATTGTCATCATCCTCATGTTTATATTATGTTGAAAGTCATCTGTGGCCTGTAGTGCATAGATGGACTTGGTATGATTATGATAAGGATTATTCGGTATAATCATAACCGTAATGTTACAAATGATGTGGAAAAAGTCCTCATTGGCCCGTAGTGCATTGATGGGCCAGCTTTTTTGGTATGATTATGGCTATGGATTCTCTTTGGTCGTGGTCAAAAATGAATTGTTTTATGGCATGATCGGGACCGTTGATGAAAACATGATTATCTTTGGTCGTGGTGTGCATGGATAATTCGTGGTCGTGATACTAAAGAATATCCTTGGCTCAGAGTAGCGCGGATGATTTGATGATATGGATTATTTATTAAGTCGAGTCTCAAATGATAAAAGTAATGAAAATCCTTTTAAATCATAGAAGATAGTAGATTTTATTCTCTCTTGGACTCTTCTAATGGATTGCTTGTTCTCTGCGATTAAACTTGATGTTTGTTATATTGTATCGCTTTAACATTGTTGAAGGCTAATGATAATTTATTCTCGCATTATCTTAGTCATAATATTTCTTCTTGGGCTAGTTGAGCTCACCCTTTCTTTTTCATTGTTCTCTTGAGAAATGAGAACGTGGCGGGACTAGTTAGGGAACAGAGTGATGGTCCTAGATGGTGCATTAGTAGTCCTCACTATTCGTGAAATAGTGTAATAATAAATGTAATGAGGACTCCATTGAGTGTGGATATTGTCTAGATGACAATATTTGTATTAAAACTCACAAATTTCATGTTGTATATTTAAGTTTGTATTTGAATTACATCACGTATGTCATGCGACTCAAGACGGGTGATGTATACCTATTTTGGGGGCGTCACATTTTTTAAGAAAAAAATGTTGTATAATGTGTCTAACTACAATGTTTTAAAAACGTTGTATAAGGGTGTCAAATAGATGACACCCTTAACCACGACGTTTTTCTGATAGAAACCACAACGTTTTTTACGCCTTATCTATTTACTGTTTTGTAGTAGTGTCATGCTAACACTATATATATTTATATTCAAATAAATATTCAAACAATCATTATTCTCAATATTAATATAATTTATATAAAATTCGCGGGTATTATATCCTCTCTCTTTTCTCCTTCTAGGTAGCAAATTAGAATGAATGATAAGTTCATTGGGTAATTAGGTTGAGCATCTAACAAATTGAAATCATTAAAAATGTCGTCGAGCATTGAAACGCCTTGATTTGGCTTGAATCGGAAATGCAGTGCAGTAATTTAAAAGGGCCGACCTACTACTTGGTAGCAATAATACCAGAAAATACACTAAAATGGTATACTGCAATTTCATGACAAAATTAAATATGAAATTTTCAGCTTTAACATCTGTTGGAAAAATGGCCATAACTTCTTCATTAAAACTCTGATTGAGGCGATTCAAGATGATCCGGAAAGAGAAGACGTAGATATACAACTTTCATTCTTTGATTTCTTCGAAATAGTGGCTGGAGTAATGTTCAAATTGGCCGTGAAGTGACTATTATGCAAATGACAAGTCGAAAATGCGAATCTAGCAAACCCCAAACGTCGATCCAAGTGACACTTATTCCAATTCCTACAAAACAAAGTAAAAACACATAAAACTAATACAAAACAATTAAAAGCCACATTACACAACAATACGATAAAAAAACATAAAAATCAAATAAACTAGCTTAGAATTTACAAATTAACAAACTTAAAGGTACCTAATTTTTGTATATAGAATACACTCATCAAATACCCCCAAACTTGAATCTGTGCTTGTCCTCAAGCAAAACTGTGACGAACGAGATTTTTGTAATTTAATTTTAATATTTACTGAATTAAATAAATATTTTTCGATGATTTAATTATTAGATTTAATAATTAATTGATGTAATTGTGGTAGATTAATTTAAGTATATGTTACATTTATTAAATTAATGTGGAGAATTTTTATTATCGAAATATGTAATTATGTGAGCTTATTGTATTAAAAGAAATATTTAATTAAGCATGATGTTATTTAATTAATTTAATTATTAAATTAGAGAGTTAATAATTTGACATTATTTATTAATGAGAAAATTAAATATATGACTGTGAATTATGAGAAGTTATTATATTTATTTTATATTAATTTAAATAAGATATTTGAATTGGTTGTGACATGATTTAAACTATATTTTAAAGCTTTTATTAAATTAAATGACTTTGAACTAATTAAAGGTTGCCAAACAAGGCCCTAGTAGTGGTTGGAAGCAGTTACCCATTATTGGGATAACTGACCATTATGTGCGTCAGTTTAATTATTATATGCGACGTCTTCTTTTTCTTTCTTATTATTCTAAGTTTGAAAATAGAGAAGGAGAGTATTTGAGAGTCAAAGAGAATTCAGAGAAATTATGGGAGGAAAACTCTGTGATTAAAGTAGTATCTGAAAAAGGAATTGTTATCTTTACTCACCCTTCTAAATTATACTCTGGGTAATCTCTCCCTCCCAAATTCTATATTTCACGTATTCAAGTTTTGATAAAAATGGCTTTCACAGTTTTCTGTAAAGTCTCTATGATGGGAAATTGTAAGGCTTATGTGCATATATAGGTTAAGATGTTATCAAATCGTATTTAATTATATATATATTTTGCAAACCATATCATCTGTTTCATTAAAATACATGTCGTATATGTTTTTCAAAATTAATGAGTTTGGGTTTTGGCCATATGGCCTTAAACGTGATATTTCATGTATTGATCGTTTATTATCCCTAAATTTTACATTCGTATGTTGTTATGCATGTTGTTACGAAGATACCAAAGTTTAAATAAACGGATTCGGTGTTATAACTAATCCGTAGTGACAATTTTCATGTTTTATTTTCAAAACCTTCAAGAACATCAAAGTCGGTGAAATTGCATGCTTAAACTCTGTGAATATGTGTTTTAATGGGTTAAAATCAGTCTTTAGATGTTGAGTAATGTTTGTATACGAATTATATCATGTGGGTATGTCTAATTTCGAGTAGGAAATAAGAAATTGGCATGCTCGCGATTTTCATGAATCGCCATTTCTACGTGTCTTCAGCTGACCAACCAGCATGGCCATACTACTGAGATAAGAGTCGCTACCATGATAAAGAAACCGCCACGTCAGCCATTGATGACAAAGTCAAGAAGATTTTACGCATACCACTGTAGAGAATCAAGATAAAAGTGGCGTATGCCAATACCACTCTCCGTAAAGTTCGAAATGTAATTTTTTAAAATGTTTAAGTCTAACAATTTGTTAGTAAATTAATTTAATGAACATGTAAACATGTTAGGAGTATAATGAGATGTAAAATAGATGTTTAACATATAAATAACATAATTACATATGGATTGAATTATTGAATACATAATTAGCTTGTTATTCATGATGTGTAAATTATGTGACAAAGTAGTAAATTAACTAAGTATAGTTAATAACCAAAGTTTAAACAAAAAGAATAATCATTGATGATTAGTTAAGTTATAATTAACTGGTATTGTGAATGTGAATGGTATGTAGGATTAAATTCAAAGAACGTGCTTAGTTAAAGTGTAATCTACGCACGAGGCAAGTTTCCTAACCCTACTTGTCATTATTGTTCAAGTTTATTAATTACCTCGAGTAAATTATCATTACTATTATTCATGTTCAAATGTTATATTAAAGATTGATTATCTTTCAAAGCATGATTCAGTTATACAATAATTGTCCTATTGTATACTTCTTGAGATTATTATTCAATTTGAATATTATTATTATTGAACCTTATTAGACTAGCGAACCCTTATTGATTCGACTAGTCCATAGTTAATGAGCGTTCTAAATTTCAGAACCCTTGATGAATTATCCAAACCAAACTTCCTTTGGTGCGGACTCGAATGTCAAACCGAGATGAACAACCTGCAAAGGGGATTTACTTATCGTTAGCGTTAAGATATTGTGCATGATGGTACTAAGGGCTAATCCCCTGAAGTACGAGTAGAAAGGTCCATAGTCTTATGATCATTAAAGGTTTCAAGTATAACCCTTGATAACCTAAGACATAGTTCAAGGTCTTATGACCCTCGAAATTCTTTTGATTCTTGTTATTCATTCTTGATTCAAAAGTTGAGCTTTTATTCGGATGTCTTTGATTTACTCGCATGTTATTATACTTTATTTCATTATTATACTTGTGGGCAATAGTGCTCACTCTTGCTTAATAATAACATTGCGAGTTAAGAACGAAAGAACCTAAGTGAACCTTCCACTAGTAAAAGGCAAGGCAAAGTTAGCAAGTGATGAAGACTTGTTATTTTATTAGATGATGTATTTATGTTTAAGACTTGAGTTAATGATGTTGTTAAGACTTATTAGTTTATGATTCAAGATGGATGTTTAAGGTTAGTTTAACTCGGGATTATATTATTATTATTCAGATGTTGTAACCCTTAAGGGAAGATTTTATTCTATCTATTGCATGGCTTGCATTTATTATGGGTAGATAGATAGATGATATTTAGACAGATGAACACCAAATCTCGTGGAATTGAACTACCCGGATTTGGGGTGTCACAAGTTAATATCAAAGTCAGAGGTTATGAACCTTAGGTGGAGGAACAACCTTAGGTAGTAGCCTTATAGAAAGAAGATAGTGATGGAAAACTCTTATCGAGTTATAAGAAATGAATTTCTGTAATTCATTGAAGATAATAAAAGACTTTATGTGTTATGTGTTAAAGTATGCGTTAGATGATACGACTTAGTAACTAAAACTTAAAATTTTGTTGTTAGGATGTCGAATGTTGGAGAAGCTAGTCAAGCTGGGGAGGAAGAACCCCGGGTACCTATAGTACCTACTGAGGAGGAACCCCGTGTACCTATAGTACCGACAGAGGAGGAGCCCCGAGACATTCATGTCGTTAGGGAGCAACTGGTGCAGAGGGAATCATCTCCATTGATCACCGTTGTTGGTCAGGAGCATGAACCTGAGACTGATCCTGAGGAGGATCCTGAGGAGGAATTTGTTGAGGAAGAGGAAGAAGAGGAGTTACCATGGTACACCGTTGATGCTGAGATGTATGACACATTATACGACCGTAACGTGGAGTTACGAGATGAGGTGCAGGATCTGACTGAGCGAGCTATTATTCAGCAGATTACTCTAGAGGAGAAGGAGAGGGAGATTTCAACTCTTCACTCACGACTGGGAAATGTAGAATGGGATTTGGTCAATGAGAAGGGTCAAACCGAAGATAAGACCGAGGAGATAGAGAAGCTGAAGAAGGAACTGAAGGAAACCTCCGAAAGACTAAAAATAGCAGGGAAGGCTGTGTAAGAGAATCGCGTCGAGCTGATCGTGCAGAAGATGATGGTCGTGCAAAGAAGGCGAAGATTGGGGAGACGTATTCTACACTTAACAAGGCAATGAATGAGATCCAAGATCGAGTTTTGAGGTACCCAATCCAGTTTGAAGGACTACCATTGTACATGATGGATTGCAGGACGATGTATCGCATCTTAGAAGAGGAGCGTAGCAAGGCTAATCAGTACCTTGAATGACAGTGATATGATTTGTTTAATTATGTGAAGAACTTAGTTAATTTTATATGTAAATTCTGATATATTTATGAATGAAGGAATATGTTAATGTTTTAAATCCTGTGGATTCTTTATTCCAGGATAGTTGATGTAAATAGCAGTGATGCTATAGTTTGATGTTAAAACTTTTGAGTTGAATGAATATATATCAAGTTGTTTGAGATGATGTGTTAAATGAGTATGTTAAATTGTTAAGTAATGCCTTAACTATTTAGAGAAATAAATAAAGTTCTAATAAGCGTTTATTTAACAAAAAAATGGCACCAAGAAGAAGACAACAACGTCAACCGGCTCAGGAAGAGTCTACCAATAATAACAATAACGCCAATGCTAATCCTGTTCAGCAGTTGGTGAACTTACTGACTGGAGCCATGACTAATCAACCTCAAGCTCCACCAAACACAACGTTTAAAGACTTCAAGGCGGTGGGACCGCCAGAGTTCAAAGGTTCCATAAACCCAATCGAGGCTCAAACGTGGGTTATGAAAATGGAAAAGGTTTTTGACGTTTCTAGGGTTAGAGAAGACCAGAAGACCGCTTTTGCAACGTTTATGCTGAAGTCTGCGGCTAGCTACTGGTGGCAAGCAAACAAAGTGCGAGGAGGTGAAGGTGTAATTACGTGGGAGAGATTTAAAGAGATGTTTTTTGAAATGTATTTCCCAACTAGTTCGCAGAATCAGATGGAGGTTCAATTTCTGGAACTGAAGCAGGGAAATATGAGCGTACCTGATTATGCGGCAAAATTTAATGAGTTGGCGAGGTTCGCCCCGTATCAAGTTCACACGAATGAGAGGAAGGCGAGATTTGGTTTGAAAAGGACTAAAGCCTTGGGTGTACAAAGAAGGTATCAATGTTTCAGCTAAACACGTTTGCTGGAGTACTGGAAAAGGCCATCCTCGCTGAAGGAGGAAGCGATGCGGTGACCAAGTACAATCAAGATCAGAAGAAGAAGAAGAAGAAGAAGAATGAAGGTGAAATTAATAACAAGGTCAGTGGAAGTGGCACGGAGGTGGAAATTTCAATCGGAAGAAAAGGTGGAACGACAACCTCATCATCGGGAATCAAAGAAGGTAATCGGAAGAAAAGAATCGAAGCATGCCCGACTTGCGGAAAGCCCATCCGGGAGTTTGTATGAAAGGAAAAAGAGTGTGCTACAATTGTGGTCGAAGGCCACATATAGCACCAAACCAGCACAAAACCCAAAGAAGGGTACTTGTTTTACTTAGTGGTTCAAGGACCATCTGCAAGAGATTGTCCCAAGAAGGGATCGGAGGGTCGGGGATCGAGGAGGAAACCGAGGAAACAACAAAGTGGAAATGCCTTAACCATCACCGGACCTACCGCAACAAACCGACTGAACGTGCCCCGGACTTTCAACACGACGGATAAGATGCGCTTCAATCCGTGATGTGGTGTCAGGTATCATTCCGATCAATAAAATTAATGCATATGTTTTATTTGATTCGGGTGCTACTTGTTCCTTTATATCCGATGATTTTGCAAAGAATTTAGATTTGCCTAAGAATGAATTGGATCACCCCATGAACATAAAAATTGCGAATAGAGAAATAATCCCTGTTAAGTATGTACATAAGAACTGTAGAGTGGATATTAAGGGTAATATCATGAACATAGATCTTATTGTTAGGATTGTAATATTCATAACGCAATCAAATTGCATAAAAAGTGCGGAAGCGTGTAAAAATCAGAGTTTAAAAATATACAAACCATATACCCGGATCACCCTTTATGCATAATTATTAATTAAACGAAAAGATAAAGAATAAAATTATACCCTTGAAGATCGAGCTTCCTCAGGTACAAGTTCACCTCCAAATCCTTTCGCATTCAACTTGAATCCACCGGGGTTTTGTTCCTTCCTTTGATCAACGTTAGCCACCCATATGTTTGGCCTCTAGAGGTGATCCACCAAGGAATAATAATGATTCAAGAAAAGGGTGGTTGGCTAAACCTTAGTTTTTCTATCTCTATAGAAAGGGTGTACTCTCCCAACAATTGAAATTATATCGTATGTTGAAAAAGTAAACAACCCCTTCACCCATAATAAGACTCCTCTTATTTATAGATGTGGGCAACCCACCTTAACAATTAAGGAATTGGGTTTTATTTAATTAATTAAATTCTTTTAATTAATTAAGCTCCCTAATCTTATTAGGGATAATTAATTAAACTCCTTTAACTAATTTTCCTTCCTAATCCAATTAGGAATAAATGAGAGTACTTATATTAAATTAATTCCTAAACTCTTTTAGAAATTAAAATAATAATAATTGTAATAATATTAATAAGACTCCTCTTATTAATTTATATTTAATATTTCTAATATATTAAATAATAAATATTAAGCTATTTAATTTATTCTATCACCATAGATTAAATTAAATATACATAACATATATTATTACGATTATGCCATTAACTTCTTAAATAATTATTCTTCCTTTTATGGTGTGACCCTTTAGGTTCTCCATATTAAACCTAGGTTGTGAATAAATCAATTAGAACAATTCTAATCTTATTTAAATAAATAAATTAAACAATTAATTTATTTAAATAAATAATATTTATTCTACAATAGGGATAAGCCTCCTAGCGATCAACGACTTTCCGTATAATATAGATTTCAACATTAATCATAAAAGAACCTTTGAGTAAATAGTTACCGTACAATTCAATCCTTCCACCATACAATGTCCCAATTAAATATAAGACATGGAATTACCGTCAAGTCTTATTTTATTTAATTATATGTATTTCGATCCTTAAATGCACAACTCAAATAATGCAAATTAGAAACTCCTTTCTAATTTCATTCTCGCTTAACCAAGGACTACCGGGTTGTCATTTATCGAATCACATAGGACATTTCTCTTCTTTTATTAGAAGTGGTAGATTCTTTATCGATCATATATTATCTCCATGTATAACTTATTATACCCAAGCATACCCTTTGATATACCCTAAGGGTCTTAAGGAATAAGTCAAAGTATAACTCATCATACACAAGATACTATGATGATCTCAAGTCCAAGGATCACTTATACTACTATCACTACAGAAATTCCTATCGACAGTGCAAATAAAACTCCATTAGGTATTCCTTAGCGAGCCAATGTTCAAAGTGTACTTATTCTCTAATAAGCACCTACATACTTGCTTTAGTGTCTCCACACAAATGATCATGAGATCAATCATCCTCATCCAACGAGCAAAAGCAACGTATGTATCAATCTATCCTGGATTCACTAATCCCCAATTTAGTAATCCAATGATTGGGAACTATTTTAGTTTTAAGCTTTCTAAGAATTTAGATCTCATTAGAATGATCATCATCATTATTCTAAAAGCATTGCTTAAAACTACGGGTTTATCACATATTATAAAACAAAGATCATGTAGATAATTAAAAGCCTTTAATAAATTAATACTTTTTATTAATAAATGAATAAGATTGTTACAAAGTATATGCTTTATCATCAAACATGGTTGGCTTGTGTGCATATTACTTTCAATCTCCCACTTGCACTAAAAGCCAATCGTCATGGTATCTCATACTCTTCTTCTCTAAGTGACGATTATCCTGCATTGTTGGATAAGCTTTAGTTAATGGATATGTAATGTTGTTCATGAGAGTCCACTATCTCTATAGTGATTTCCCATCTTTCAATGATTCTAATAATCAAATGAAAATGCCACAACACATGTTTAGATCCAAGATGAGACTTAGAACTATTCTAGTTCGTAATGAACTTTTAATCCAAACAATCAACTTGCGGCAATTTCATTTATAGCTATATACTTTGTCTTTATCGCTAAACCAACAACTCTTTCTTGCTTGGAACCTTTCCAATTCAACGCACCACTTGCTCAAGATAACGCTTTACCTTAAAGTGGATTTTCTCGTCATCTCGTCTGTGCATCGAAAAACTTGAGTCTTATAAGCCCTCTAGTTTTAATTTAGACCCACCATAAATATGATCACATCCTTAGTGCCTAAGCACTTTAAGATGTTTTTCACCGACTCACAAAGAAACTTCCGCATATGACCGATCAACATCGTCTCGTACATTTCATTGCATGCATGATTGTCACTCATGCGACCTCTCTTTTCGTGAGTCTCTGTGGGACTATTAAGAGAGATACACTCCATAGCTCATCGACATGAGACATCTCTTGAGTTTGCCATGCTAAACGACTTTAGCATCAAATGAATATACGCTCCTTGGGTTAAGTCGAGCATCCTTTTAAATCTATCTATATAGATTTATATCCCCAATTAAGATACTCTTCCAAATCATTCATGGAGGAATGTTTAGACAACTTTATCTTTACTTGATTGTAGCATTGGTATGTCATTCCTTATCCGTAGTATATCAACATGTAGTACTAGGAATGTCACGATGCTCCCAATCGACCCTTTTTTGTACACACTAGGTTCATTCTTATTTTTGATAAAATCAAACTCTTTTGATTTTCTCATCAAAACGAATGTTCCATATTTGAGAAACTTGCTTCAATCCATTTCTCCGAGTGTCTACAACACTTACCTCATCGATGTAATCGGATCATCATCTTCTATGATGTGTACCTCATCATCATCATCTATGATGAATCCATACCTCCCAGTGTATCTTCTTGCTTATTCCGTTTTACAATTCAGTTGTGGTATAAATGGTCTATCTACAGGTTCCTCTTGTTTGACTTATAGTATTTTGTGGTTCTTGAACTTTTCAAGATCTATTATCCTCCCACTAGCCCCTTTAATGATAAACACCTTTATCTTAGAAGGCAGGGTGTTTCGCAATAAACACCTTTTGCTATGTAGGATTATAGAACATATGCCTTAAACTTACTTTAGGATGTCCCACAAATCTGTACTTGTCAAATTTTGTCCCAAGCTTATCCTTTTGAAACCTTTTCACATAAGTTGGAACCCTTTATCTTAACATACTTAAGATTAGGAATCCTCCCTGTCCATAACTTTTATGGAGTCTTGGGGCCGGATTTTGAGGTTACCATTTTCGTAGATATGAAAGTAGTATGCATATAAGCCAATCATGTTTGATGATAAAGCATATACTTTGTAACAATCTTATTCATTTATTAATAAAAAGTATTAATTTATTAAAGGCTTTTAATTATCTACATGATCTTTGTTTTTAAAATATGTGATAAACCCATAGTTTTAAGCAATGCTTTTAGAATAATGATGATGATCATTCTAATGAGATCTAAATTCTTAGAAAGCTTAAAACTAAAATAGTTCCCAATCATTTGGATTACTAAATTGGGGATTAGTGAATCCTATAGATTGGTACATACGCTGTTTGCTTGCCCATTGGATGAGGATGATTGATCTCATGATCATTTGTGTGGAGACACTAAAGCAAGTATGTAGGTGCTTATTAGAGAATAAGTTCACTGAACGTGGCTCGCTAAGGAATACCTAATGGAGTTTTATTTGCCTGTCAATAGGAATTCCTGTAGTGATAGTAGTACAAGTAATCCTTGGACTTGAGATCATCATAGTATCTTGTGTATGATGAGTTATACTTTGACTTATTCCTTAAGACCCTTAGGGTATATCAAAGGTATGCTTGGGTATAATAAGTTGTACATGGAGATAATGTATGATCAATAAAGAATCTACCACTTCTAATAAAAGAAGAGAAATGTCCTATGATTCGATAAATGACAACCCAAGAGTCCTTGGCAAAGCGTAAATGAAATTAGAAAGGAGTTTCTAATTTGCATTATTTGAGTTGTGCATTTAAGAATCGAATACATATAATTAAATAAAATAAGACTTGACAAGAATTCCATGTCTTATATTTAATTGGGACATTGTATGGTGGAAGGATTGAATTGTGCAGTAACTATTTACTCAAAGGTTCTTTTATGATTAATGTTGAAATCTATATTATCCGGAAAGTCATTGATCGCTAGGAGACTTATCCCTATTGTAGAATAAATATTATTTATTTAAATAAATTAATTATTTAATTTATTTATTTAAATAAAATTAGAATTTTTCTAATTGATTTATTCACAACCCAGGTTTAATATGGAGAACCTAAAGGGTCACACTATAAAAGGAAGAATAATTATTTAAGAAGTTAATGGCATAATCGTAATAATATATTATGTATATTTAATTTAATCTATGGTGATAGAATAATTAAATAGTTTAATATTATTATTTAATATTTTAGAAATATTAAATATAAATTAATAAGAGGAGTCTTATTAATATTATTACAATTATTATTATTTTAATTTCTAAAAGAGTTTAGGAATTAATTTAATATAAGTATTCTCATTTATTCCTAATAAGATTAGGAGGTTAAATTAATTAAAAGAGTTTAATTAATTATCCCTAATAAGATTAGGAGCTTAATTAATTAAAAGAATTTAATTAATTAAATAAAACCCAATTCCTTAATTGTTAAGGTGTTAGTTGCCCACATCTATTAATAAGAGGAGTCTTATTATGGGTGATGGGGTTTGACTTTTTCAACATCTGCATATAATTCAATTGTTGGGAGAGTACACCTTTTTCTATTGAGATAGAAAAACTAGGGTTTAGCCAACCACCCATATCTTCTTGAATTTTCTTCTTCCTTGGTGGATCACCTCTAGAGGCCAAACGCTTGGGTGGCTAACGTTGATCAAAGGAAGGAACCAAACCCGTGGATTCAAGATTGAACGCGAAAGGATTTGGAGGTGAACTTGTACTGAGAAGCTTCGATCTTCAAGGGTATGATTTATTCTTTATCTTTTCGTTTAATTAATAATTATGCATAAAGGGTGATCCGGGTATATGGTTTGTAAATCTTTAAACTCTGATTTTTACACGCTTCCGCACTATTTTTGCAATTTGATTGCGCACATGAAAATTACAAACCCAACAGTGGCATCAGAGCCAAACCTTTATGCGAATTATTAATTGTTTTAATTTAATATTATATTGATATGTGTTTAGAACAATTTATTTGGGCATAATTTTGTTGTATAAAATTTATTAAATAAAAAAAAAAAAAAAAAAAAAACCGGAACCATTTCTCCTCTCATGGAATGGGGTTCAACAGCGAAGAAATTCATACGAAGATGGAGTGTATGGAACCACGTGTCCCATTCCTCCTGGCAAGAACTTCAACTACCTAATGCAAGTCAAAGATCAATTAGGATAACAAAAGGAACGGACTTGTGTTACGTGCACGGTTTTTTATTTTAATTTTTTAAAAAAGTAACGGATATATATATATATATATATATATATTATGGTTATATATATATAATATATATTATGAATATATATATACATATATATATTCTTAATTATTATATAATTAAAATAAAAGTTTATTTTAATTTTAAAATAAAAGGTTTATTTTAATATTAAAATATAAAGTTTTATTTTAATTTTAAATAATTTTATAATTAAAATAAAAAGGTTTATTTTAATCTTAAAATAAAAGGTTTATTTTAATATTAAAATAAAAGATTTATTTTAATTTTAAAAATTAGAATTTTATGCTAACTAATTAGAGTTGGAATTTGATTCCATGATAACTAATTGGAGTTGAAATTGGATTTCATTTTTCCTAAAATAAAGGAGTTTATTTGTGAATAGGAAAGTAAATCCATCTTTCCTTAAATAAAGGAGTTTGTTTAGATATGAAATAAGATTTCATATCATTCAAAATAAAAGAGTTTATTTGTGAATAGGAAAGAGAATCCTAATTTACTTAAATAAAGGAGTTTATTTAAATATGGAATAAGATTTCATATTATTCAAAATAAAGGAGTTTATTTGTGAATAGGAAAGAATATCCGTGTTCCTTTAATATTTTTTTTATACATAGAATTGATTTCTATAATTAATTAAAATAAAAGAGTTTATTTTAATTAAAGATTTTTATTTTTATTACATGGAATTGGATTCCATAATTAATTAAAATAAAGGAGTTTATTTTGATTAAAATTTTGATTAAAATAAAATAGTTTATTTTATTCAAAATTGGATAAATTAAAATAAAATAGTTTTATTTTGATTTAAATTTGGATTAAAATAAAGGAGTTTATTTTGATTCAAAAATAGATTTTATACTAACTAAATTTGCCCATTAAATGATATCAATATATATATTAAATGTTTATTATTCATGAGATGAAATGTTATTTATTGATACATATGGTGATGTGTATGATAATAAATGGGATTGATTATGGACTATTGACCAATATGATTGGATTTTATTTTAGTTGGATGCATGAATGTATGGGTTTTATTAAATGGGGTTCACAGTACTTCGCCTTCTCTAATTTTTTCTTAATGTAAATTCTATCTCCTCCTATGTATTTCCCTCGATCACGATCAAGGTTTCTATTTATTTTAAATAGTTTTGTAATAGGAATAGTTAGAATTAATTTTGAAAAATTGAGATCAATGAGCAAGGAGCGTTTGAAGACCCGCTTGTAATGGAGCCCCAGTTTAAATGTAATAGTTATATTTAAATATTATTTCTTGCACCCTTGGGTTTGACCTTTTGGTTCACTTGGTGGCTCTAGTGAACCAAACTAGAATAAAAGTCCATAATCAATCCGTGGTAGAATATAGTATTCTATATGTGCATGCTTATACTATATATATATATATATATATTATGCAAACATGCTTCGCATGTTCATTAATATGACGCGTATTTTATATATATATATGCAATGCTTGCGCTAAACAAGATGAGACAAATTAATAACAAACCCTCAATTTTTATATTAAGTCCTAAGCGCTCAAAGATATTTGGAATATCGAACGTCGCTTTCAGCAACATGATAAAATTAATAGAGTATTAAATATTTAATATGAGTTTGTTGTGTCACCACAAGGCAAGTATTAAGTATTTAAGATGTTAATTTATCACATTTGATGCTTATAAAGAAAATTGAACAATATTGTTTTGTTTGTGTCACCACAAGGATGATATTTTTCTTTTTGAATATATGGAGTGCTAGGTCGGACTTAACTTGGATAATTTTGATTCTGGATGTGCCACCACTTGATCAAAATAATCTAAGAGGCAAAATACAAGGAGTTGCATAGTTGATGTAATTGACAAAAGTTGTCTACCTATTTATTTATATATAGTTTGTTGTGTCACCACAAGGCTATATACATTTGAAATGGGATCCTTATTCTCACTAGCAAATCTTTAATTAGATTTTGCCGAACTATATAAGTGAGGGTAATATAGTTTGAAGAAAATAGTGGGAGATACCAATTTAAAACAAGACCTAATTTATTTTGGTAATTAATAAAAGAATGTATGTTAAAATGTTGTTAATTACAAATTCATTTACGTAATTTTACAATGTCTAAAATTACTATCATCACGAAGCATATTAGATGCTATTTAATCTAATCGAATTAAACGGATTGATTAAGGAATTTGAGAATAGTTCTCATGGTGAAAAGCTATCTTATGTCCTTAATACGCCTATCCTCGCAAATGGTTGCGCATAATGCCTCCGAGGAAGAGATTGCTACTTTTAGAAAGTGGCAAGATGATGCACAATTGGCTCAATGCATCATGCTCGCATCCACGAGTAACGAGCTTCAGCCACAAGATGAAACTATGGATGCACCTACTATATTCCCCGCACAACAAGTAGTTGATGGTGAGGAAAGTAGGACCGATAGATATCGACATCTAAGGAGCTCTTCCAATCTAGAATGGCCAAATGGCACTATAAAGATGCATAAAAAGTTCTTAACATAATCAATTTGATTGATCAATTAGACAACTGGTTTTGTCATGGATGGAGAGTTGAGCCAAGATTTGATCTTGCACTCACTCCCTTTACTTCTTTCATTAATTGTTGTAAATTTTTCATATAAACAAAGCTAGATATCGCCCTCACCGATTTGCTTAACATATTGAAAAATGTTGAGAGTCACTTTCCAACCAAGAAAGACCAAGTCTTCTTGGTAGGGGCCAAATGATCTTCCTAAAAGAAGAACGATTCAAAGAAGGTAAATAGAAAGGCGTAAACAAAGGATAATAAGAACAAAATCGATACGGATAGCAAAGGAGTTTGCTTCCACGCAATAAGCTTTGGACACCGGAAAGAAATCATGAGAAGCATCTTGCAGAGGCTAACCAAAGAAGCTTAGTGAAGTTTCTGCCATAATACGCTTTTGTTCATGATTGAAATAATTTTTTCTTTAAGTCAAGGTTCTACTTGGGTATTGGATACCGACTTTGGTTATCATAAATATAGATTTATGAAGGACCAAGGTATAGAAAACTAAACAAATATAAGTAATCCTACAATGGAAATGAAGCAAAGGTTGATGTGCAGGGAATATAGTAAGAGCATCCATAGTTTCATGTTGACGTCAAGCTCAAGCATTTACGGATGCGAGCACGATGCATCGAGCCAATCAGGCATCATCTTCGCCACTTTCTAAAAGTAGCAATCTCTTCCTCGAGGCATTATTCTGCAACCATTGCGGGATAGGCGATTTAGGACATAAGATAGCTTTTCAACTATGAGAACTATTCTCAAATTCCTTAACCAATCCGCTTAATTCTATTACCCATTAATTTAGCATCTAATATGCTTCGCAGTTGATAGTAATTTTAGACATTGTAAAATTACGTAAATGAATTTGTAATTAACAACATTTTAACATACATTCTATTATTAATTACCAAAATAATTTAGGTCTTATTTTAAATTGGTATCTCCCACTATTTTCTTCAAACTATATTACCTCAATATATATAGTTCTAAAAAATCTAATTAAAGATCTCATAAATGAGAATAAGGATCCCATTTCAAATGTATATAGCCTTGTAAGTGACACAACAAACTATATATAAATAAATAGGTAGACAACTTTTGTCAATTACATCAACTATGCAACTCCTCAGATTTTGCCTCTTAGATTATTTTGATCAAGTGGTGGCACATCCGAATCAAAATTATCCAAGTTAAGTCCGACCTAGCACTCCATATATTCAAAAAAGAAAATATCATCCTCATGGTGACACAACAAAAACAATATTGTTCAATTTTCTTTATAAGCATCAAATGTGATAATTAACATCTTAAATACTTAATACTTGCCTTGTGGTGACACAAAAACTCATATTAAATATTTAATACTCTATTAATTTTATCATGTTAGAAGGCTTACGCTCGATATTCCAAATATCTTCGAACGCTAGACTTAATATAAAAATCGAGGGTTTGTTATTAATTTGTCTCATCTTGTTTAGCCACAGCATTTATATATATATATAATAATACATTATATTAATGAACATGCTAAGCATGTTTGCATAATATATAATATATATATAGTATAAGCACGCATATATAGAATACTATATTCTACCCGATTGATTATGGACTTTTATTCTAGTTTGTCTACTAGAGCCACCAAGTGAACCAAAAGGTCAAACCTTGGGTGCAAGAAATAATATTTAAATATAACTATTACATTTAAACCCTGCCCATTACAAACTGTCTTCAAACGCCTCGCTTCCTCGATTCCAATTTTTCAAAATTAATTCTAACTATTCCTATTACAAAACTATTTAAAATAAATAGAAACCTTGATCAAAGCCAAGGGGAAGTACATAGAGGAGATAGAATTTACATTAAGAAAAATTAAGAGAAGACGAGGTACGCAGACCCCATTTAATAAAACCCATACATTCACGCATCCAACTAAAATAAAATCCAATCATATCGGGTCAATAAATCCATAATCAATCCCATTTATTATCATACACATCACCATACGATCAATAAATAACATTCATCTCATGAATAATAAACATTTAATATATATATTGATATCATTTAATGGGCAAATTTAGTTAAGTATAAAATCTATTTTTCAATCAAAATAAACTCCTTTATTTTAATCCAAATTTAAATCAAAATAAAACTATTTTATTTTAATTTATCCAATTTTGAATAAAATAAACTATTTTATTTTAATCAAAATTTTAATCAAAATAAACTCCTTTATTTTTAATTAATTATGGAATCCAATTCCATGTAATAAAAAATAAAAATCTTTAATTAAAATAAACTCTTTTATTTTAATTAATTATAGAATCCAATTCTACGTATAAAAAAAAATATTAAAGGAAACACTTGATATTCTTTCCTATTCACAAATAAACTCCTTTATTTTGAATAATATGAAATCTTATTCCATATTTAAATAAACTCCTTTATTTAAGGAAATTAGATTCTCTTCCTATTCACAAATAAACTCTTTATTTTTTGAATGATATGAAATCTTATTTCATATCTAAACAAACTCCTTTATTTAAGGAAAGATGGATTTACTTTCCTATTCACAAATAAACCTTTTATTTTAGGAAAATGAAATCCAATTTCAACTCCAATTAGTTATCATGGAATCAAATTCCAACTCTAATTAGTTAGCATGAAATTTAATTTTTAAAATTAAAATAAATCTTTTATTTTAATATTAAAATAAACCTTTATTTTAAGATTAAAATAAACCTTTTATTTTAATTATAAAATTATTTAAAATTAAAATAAAACTTTATATTTTAATATTAAAATAAACCTTTTATTTTAAAATTAAAATAAACTTTTATTTTAATTATATAATAATTAAGAATATATATATGTATATATATATTCGTAATATATATTATATATATATATATATATAACCATAATATATATATATATATATATATATATATCCGTTACTTTTTTAAAAAATTAAAATAAAAAACTGTGCACGTAACACAAGTCCGTTCCTTTTGTTATCCTAATTGATCTTTGACTTGCATTAGGTAGGTGAAGTTCTTGCCAGGAGGAATGGGACACGTGGTTCCATACACTCCATCTTCGTATGAATTTCTTCGCTGTTGAACCCCATTCCATTTAGGAGAAAATGGTTCCTTTTTTTTTTTTTTTTTTTTTTAATAAATTTTATACAACAAAATTATGCCCAAATAAATTGTTCTAAACACATATCAATATAATATTAAATTAAAACAATTAATAATTCGCATAAAGGTTTGGCTCGATGCCACCGTTGGGTTTCAGATTTTCATGTCAAGAATCAAATTGCAAAAAATAGTGCTAAGCGTAAAAATCAGTTTAAAGATTTACAAACCATATACCCTGATCACCCTTTATGCATAATTATTAATTAAACGAAAAGATAAAGAATAAATCATACCTCAAGATCGAGCTTCCTCAGTACAAGTTCACCTCCAAATCCTTTCGCTCAATCTTGAATCCACCGGCTTTGGTTCCTTCCTTTGATCAACGTTAGCCACCCAAGCGTTTGGCCTCTAGAGGTGATCCACCAAGGAAGAAGAAAATTCAAGAAGATATGGGTGGTCAAGTAAACCCTAGTTTTTCTATCTCATAGTAAAAGGTGTACTCTCCCACAAATTGGAATTACGTCAGATGTTGAAAAAGTCAACAACCCCATCACCCATAATAAGACTCCTCTTATTAATAGATGTGGGCAACCCACCTTAACAATTAAGGAATTGGGTTTTATTTAATTAATTAAGCTCCCTAATCTTATTAGGGATAATTAATTAAACTCTTTTAATTAATTTAACCTCCTAATCTTATTAGGAATAAATGAGAGTACTTATATTAAATTAATTCCTAAACTCTTTTAGAAATTAAAATAATAATAATTGTAATAATATTAATAAGACTCTCTTATTAATTTATATTTAATATTTCTAAAATATTAAATAATAATATTAAGCTATTTAATTTATTCTATCACCATAGATTAAATTAAATATACATAACATATTATTACGATTATGCCATTAACTTCTTAAATAATTATTCTTCCTTTTATAGTGTGACCCTTTGTGTTCTCCATATTAAACCTATTGTGAATAAATCAATTAGAAAAATTCTAATTTTATTTAAATAAATAAATTAAATAATTAATTTATTTAAATAAATAATATTTATTCTACAATAGGGATAAGTCTCCCTAAATGATCAACGACTTTCCGTATAATATAGATTTCAACATTAATCATAAAAGAACCTTTGAGTAAATAGTTACCGATAATTCAATCCTTCCACCATACAATGTCCCAATTAAATATAAGACATGGAATTACCGTCAAGTCTTATTTTATTTAATTATATGTATTTCGATTCTTAAATGCACAACTCCAAATAATGCAAATTAGAAACTCCTTTCTAATTTCATTCTCGCTTTGCCAAGGACTACTGGGTCACTTGTCATTTATCGAATCACATAGACATTTCTCTTCTTTATTGAAGTGGTAGATTCTTTATCGATCATACATTATCTCCATGTATAACTTATTATACCCAAGCATACCCTTTGATATACCCTAAGGGTCTTAAGGAATAAGTCAAAGTATAACTCATCATACACAAGATACTATGATGATCTCAAGTCCAAGGATTACTTGACTACTATCACTACAGAAATTCTATCGACAGCAAATAAAACTCCATTAGGTATTCCTTAGCGAGCCACGCTCAAAGTGAACTTATTCTCTAATAAGCACCTACATACTTGCTTTAGTGTTCCACACAAATGATCATGAGATCAATCATCCTCATCCAACGGGCAAGTAACGATGTACCAATCTATCCTGGATTCACTAATCCCCAATTTAGTAATCCAACGATTGGGAACTATTTTAGTTTTAAGCTTTCTAAGAATTTAGATCTCATTAGAATGATCATCATCATTATTCTAAAAGCATTGCTTAAAACTATGGGTTTATCACATATTTTAAAACAACACCACGTAGATAATTAAAAGCCTTTAATAAATTAATACTTTTTATTAATAAATGAATAAGATTGTTACAAAGTATACGCTTTATCATCAAACATGATTGGCTTATATGCATACTACTTTCAATCTCCCACTTGCATTAAAAAGCCAATCGCCATGGTATCTTATACTCTTCTTCTAAGTGACGATTATCCTCATTGTTGGATAAGCTTTAGTTAATGGATATGTAATGTTGTTCTTGAGAGTCCACTATCTCTATAGTGATTTCCCATCTTTTAATGATTCTTATAATCAAATGAAAGTGCCACAACACATGTTTAGATCCAAGATGAGACTTAGAACTATTCCTAGTTCTCAGAATGAACTTTTCATCCAAACAATCAACTTGTAGCTTCATTTATAGCTATATACTTTGTCTTTATCACTAAACCAAAGAACTCTTTTGTCGTTTCTAACCTTTCCAATTCATCGCACCACTTGCTTCAAGGTAACCCTTTACCTTAAAGTGGATTTTCTCATCATCTTGGTCTGTCTCGAAAACTTGAGTCTATTAAGCCTCTAGTTTTAATTCGGATCCACCATGTATGCTCACATCTTTAGTGCCTGGGTTAAGAACTTTAAGATGTTTTTCACCGACTCATAGTGAACTTCTCCGTAATATGACCGATCAACATCGTGTCTCGATATTTCATCAGATACATGATTGTCACTCATGCGACCTCTCTTTTTCGTGAGTCTGTGGGGACTATTAAGAGAGATACACTCCATAGCTCATCGACATGAGACATCTCTTGAGTTTGCCATGCTAAAAGACTTTAGCATCAAATGAATATACGCTCTTTGGGTTAAGTCGAGCATCCTCTTAAATCTATCTATATAGATTTATATCCCCAATTAAGATACTCTTCCAAATCATTCATGGAGGAATGTTTAGACAACTTTATCTTTACCGATTGTAGCATTGGTATGTCATTCCTCATCCGTAGTATATCAACATGTAGTACTAGGAATGTCACGATGCTCCCAATCGACCCTTTTGTACACACTAGGTTCATTCTTATTTTGATAAAAATCAAACTCTTTTGATTTGTTTCATCAAAACGAATGTTCCATTTTTGAGAATATTGCTTCAATCAATTTCTCCGAGTGTCTACGACTCTTAACTCATCGATGTAATCGATCATCATCTTCTATGATGCGTACACTCATCATCATCATCTATGATGAATCCATACCTCCTAGGTATCTTCCGTACTATTCCAGCATTTACGATTCTTGGCCAGTGGTACAATAGGTCTATCTACGTGTTCCTCTTATTCGACTTATAGTGTTTTGTGGTTCTTGAACTTTTCAAGATCTATTATCCTCCCACTAGCCCCTTCAATGATAAACGCCTTTATCTTAGTAGGCGCGCGTGTTTCGTAATAAAAACACCTTTTGCTATGTAGGATTATAGAACGATACCCTAAACTTACTTTTTAGATGTCCCACAAATCGACACTTGTCAAATCTTGTCCCAAGCTTATCCTTTTGAAACCTTTTCACATAAGTTGGACAACCCCTTATCTTAACATACTTAAGATTAGGAATCCTCCCTGTCCATAACTTTTATGGAGTCTTGGGGCCGGATTTTGAGGTTACCATTTTCGTAGATATGCAGCCATTTATAGGACATTATCCCAGAAGAATACTGGAATGTCGGTAAAATCATTATGGACCGCACCATGTCCAACAAGGTATGAATTTTCCATTTAGATACATCAATCAATTATTGCATATCAGGATGTGTCCATTATGAGAAAACCATTTGAGATGATCTAGAAACTTATCAAGACAAGTATTTATTCCTCGATCCGATCAAAGAATCTTAATATTTTGCCAATTTGTTTCACTTCAATTCTTTGAACCTTTCAAATAATTCACACTTGTATTTTCAACAAATACACACATTCAACTCTTTGAATGATCATCTCCTTTTCTTATACTAATTTGTTCAATATGCAAAATTATTTTCATGTAAGTCAAGTATACAAAATTTATTAAGTAATATTCCATTTCTATACAAAACATTATTATTATAAATAGAACAACAATTGTTCTTAATTATAATACCAAAGTTTTTATTGTCCAACAATAAAATGGAAATAATATTTTTAACAAGAACTGAATACAATAACAACTTATCGACTTAATAGATTTGCCCGTAGTAAGCGATGCTAAACTATAAGTTTCTATAGCTAATGCAAAGAACCTTTGCTTCATTTTCCACACATAGATTACTTATCTTTGTTTAACTTTCTACTTCGCTCGATCCTTCATAAATCTATATTTATGATAACCAAAGTCGGTATCCAATACCCAAGTAGAACCTCGACTTAAAGAAAAATTATTTCAATCATGAACAAAACCGTATTGTGAACCAAACTTCACTAAGCTTCTTTGGTTAGCCTCTCGCAAGATGCTTCTCGCAGCTTTCTTTCCAAAGTCCGTGCTTATTGCAAAGGGAAGCAAACTCCTTTGCTATCCGTGACGCTTTTGTTCTTATTATCCTTTGTTTACGCCTTTCTATTTACCTTCTTTGAATCGCTCTTCTTTTTGGAAGATCATTTGGCCCCTACCAAGAAGACTTGGTCTTTCTTCTGTTTGAAAGTGACTCTCAACATTTTTCAATATGTTAAGCAAATCAACGAGGTCGATATCTAGCTTGTTTATATGAAAAATTTACAACAATTGTGAAAGGAGTCCTGGAGAGTGAGTGCAAGATCAAATCTTGGCTCAACTCTCCATCCATGACAAAACCAGTTGTCCTAATCGATCAATCAAATTGATTATGTTAAGAACTTTTGTCTGTATTTATAGTGCCATCGGCCATTCTAGATCTAAGAGCTCCTTAGATATCTCGATATCTATCACCCTACTTTCCTCACCATCAACTACTTGTTGTGCGTAGAATATAGTAGGTGCATCCATAGTTTCATCCGACGTCAAGCTCGTTACTCATGGATGCGAGCATGATGCATTGAGCCAATCACAAGATCATCTTGCCACTTTCTAAAAGTAGCAATCTCTTCCTCGGAGGCATTGTCTGCGCAACCATTGCGAGGATAGGCGATATATGGACATAAGATAGCTTTTCACCATGAGAACTATTCTCAAATTCCTTAATTAATCCGCTTAATTCGGTCCGATTAAATAGCATCTAATATGCTTCGCAAAGATAGTAATTTTAGACATTGTAAAATTACAGTAAATGAATTTGTAATTAACAACATTTTAACATACATTCTTTTATTAATTACCAAAATAAATTAGGTCTTGTTTTAAATTGGTATCTCCCACTATTTTCTTCAAACTATATTACCTCACTTATATAGTTCTCTAAGAAAATCTAATTAAAGATTTGCTAGTGAGAATAAGGATCCCATTTCAAATGTATATAGCCTTGTGGTGACACAACAAACTATATATAAATAAATAGGTAGACAACTTTTGTCAATTACATCAACTATGCAACTCCTCAGATTTTGCCTCTTAGATTATTTTGATCAAGTGGTGGCACATCCGAATCAAAATTATCCAAGTTAAGTCCAACCTAGCACTCCATATATTCAAAAAGAAAAATATCATCCTTGTGGTGACACAACAAAACAATATTGTTCAATTTTCTTTATAAGCATCAAATGTGATAAATTAACATCTTAAATACTTAATACTTGCCTCAGGGTGACACAACAAACTCATATTAAATATTTAATACTCTATTAATTTTATCATGCTAGAAGGCTGACGCTCGATATTCCAAATATCTTTGAACGCTTAGGACTTAATTTATAAAAATTGAGGGTTTGTTATTAATTTGTCTCATCTTGCTTAATAGCGCATTTACATATATATATATAAAATACGCGTTATATTAATGAACATGCTAAGCATTTTTATATATATATATATATATATATAAGTATGCACATATAGAATACTATATTCTACCCTGATTGATTATGGACTTTTATTCTAGTTCGTCCACTAGAGCCACCAAGTGAACCAAAAGGTCAAACCCTAGGGGTGCAAGAAATAATATTTAAATATAACTATTACATTTAAACCCTGCTCTATTACAAACTAGTCTTCAAGCTTTGTTGTCCGATCTCTAATTCTTCAAAATTAATTCTAAATATTCCTATTACAAAACTATTTAAAATAAATAGAAACCTCGATCGCTAGATCGTGGGAAGTACATAGGGAGGAGATAGAATTTACATTAAGAAAAATTAGAGAAGACGGCAGGCACGCAGAATCCATTTAATAAAACCCATACATTCATGCATCCAACTAAAATAAAATCCAAACGCATCGGGTCAATAGTCCATAATCAATCCCATTTATTATCATACACATCACCATACGCATCAATAAATAACATTCATCTCATGAATAATAATAAACATTTAATATATATATTGATATCATTTAATGGGCAAATTTAGTTAGTATAAAATCTATTTTTGAATCAAAATAAACTCCTTTATTTTAATCCAAATTTAAATCAAAATAAAACTATTTTATTTTAATTTATCCTATTTTGAATAAAATAAACTATTTTATTTTAATCAAAATCTTTAATCAAAATAAACTCTTTTATTTTAATTAATTATGGAATCCAATTCCATGTAAAAAAAATAATCTTTAATTAAAATAAACTCTTTTATTTTAATTAATTATGGAATCCAATTCCATATAAGAAAAAAAATCTTTTATTTAAAGGAAACACGGATATTCTTTCCTATTCACAAATAAACTCCTTTATTTTGAATAATATGAAATCTTATTCCATATCTAAATAAACTCCTTTATTTAAGGAAACACTGGATTCTCTTTCCTATTCTCAAATAAACTCTTTTATTTTTTGAATAATATGAAATCTTATTTCATATCTAAACAACTCCTTTATTTAAGGAAAGATGGATTTACTTCCTATTCACAAATAAACTCCTTTATTTTAGAAAAATAAAATCCAATTTCAACTCCAATTAGTTATCATGGAATCCAATTCCAACTCTAATTAGTTAAATATGAAATTTAATTTTAAAATTAAAATAAACTTTATATTTTAATATAAAATAAACTTTTTATTTTAATATTAAAATAAAATTTTTATTTTAATAATAAAATTATTAAGAATATATATTATATATATAATATATATATATATATATATGAAATGAAATATATATATTATATATATATAATATATTTAAGTAATCATAAGATTACTTTAAAAAGAATCTCGTTAACTTGTTCGATTTAGTGCTTATTGGGAAAAGAAAAAAAAAGCTACTTTTTTTTTTTTTTTTTTCAAGAATTTTTTTTTTTTTTAAATTTCGCCCTCGATTTACGTATGCGAGGCTTACAAAAAAAGAAATGTCTTTGCTTTCTTATTTACGTAAAAATGCGGCACCTTCTCGCATGATATCCATACCTTGGCAATATGGCCTTAATTTTTCTTTGATTTCCCAATTAACTTATTTTCCGTACGTATGTATTGAACAAAAAAAAAAAAATCTAACTTGTTGCCTTAAAAAAAAATAATTCGGCCTTTTTTTTTATTATTATTTTTTTTGTTTAAATTTTATATAATAAAATTATGCCCAATTAAATTGTTCTAAACACATATCAATATACATATCAAATTAAAACAATTAATAATTCGCATAAAGGTTTGGCTCACGATACCACCGTTAGGATTGTAATATTCATAACGAATCAAATCAGATAAAAAGTGCGGGCGTGTAAAAATCGAGTTTAAAAATATACAAACCATATACGGATCACCCTTTATGCATAATTATTAATTAAACGAAAAGATAAAGAATAAAATTATACCTCAAGATCGAAGCTTCCTCGTGTACAAGTTCACCTCCAAATCCTTTCGCTCAACTTGAATCCACCGGGTTTTGTTCCTTCCTTTGATCAACGTTAGCCACCCATATGTTTGGCCTCTGGGGTGATCCACCAAGGAATAATAATGATTCAAGAAAAGGTGGTTGGCTAAAACCTTAGTTTTTCTATCTCTATAGAAAGGTGTACTCTCCCAACAATTTGAATTATATCGTATGTTGAAAAAGTCAACAACCCTTCACCCATAATAAGACTCTCTTATTTATAGATGTGGGCAACCCACCTTAACAATTAAGGAATTGAGTTTTATTTAATTAATTAAATTCTTTTAATTAATTAAGCTCCCTAATCTTATTAGGGGTAATTAATTAAACTCCTTTAACTAATTTTCCTTCCTAATCCAATTAGGAATAAATGAGAGTACTTATATTAAATTAATTCCTAAACTCTTTTAGAAATTAAAATAATAATAATTGTAATAATATTAATAAGACTCTCTTATTAATTTATATTTAATATTTCTAAAATATTAAATAATAATATTAAGCTATTTAATTTATTCTATCACCATAGATTAAATTAAATATACATAACATATTATTACGATTATGCCATTAACTTCTTAAATAATTATTCTTCCTTTTATGGTGTGACCCTTTTAGGTTCTCCATATTAAACCTATTGTGAATAAATCAATTAGAATAATTCTAATCTTATTTAAATAAATAAATTAAACAATTAATTTATTTAAATAAATAATATTTATTCTACAATAGGGATAAGCCTCCCTGCGATCAACGACTTTCCGTATAATATAGATTTCAACATTAATCATAAAAGAACCTTTGAGTAAATAGTTACTGCATAATTCAATCCTTCCACCATACAATGTCCCAATTAAATATAAGATACGGAATTACTGTCAAGTCTTATTTTATTTAATTATATGTATTTCGATCCTTAAATGCACAACTCCAAATAATGCAAATTAGAAACTCCTTTCTAATTTCATTCGCATTAACCCAAGACTACTTCAAGTTGTCATTTATCGAATCACATAGACATTTCTCTTCTTTTATTGAAGTGGTAGATTCTTTATCGATCATACATTATCTCCATGTACAACTTATTATACCCAAGCATACCCTTTGATATACCCTAAGGGTCTTAAGGAATAAGTCAAAGTATAACTCATCATACACAAGATACTATGATGATCTCAAGTCCAAGGATCACTTATACTACTATCACTACGTAAATTCCTATCGACAGCAAATAAAACTCCATTAGGTATTCCTTAGCGAGCCAATGCTCAGGTGTACTTATTCTTCTCTAATAAGCACCTACATACTTGCTTTAGTGTCTCCACAAAATGATCATGAGATCAATCATCCTCATCCAACGAAAGAAGCAACGATGTACCAATCTCATCCCGGATTCACTAATCCCCAATTTAGTAATCCAATGATTGGGAACTATTTTAGTTTTAAGCTTTCTAAGAATTTAGATCTCATTAGAATGATCATCATCATTATTCTAAAAGCATTGCTTAAAACTATGGGTTTATCACATATTATAAAACAAAGATCATGTAGATAATTAAAAGCCTTTAATAAATTAATACTTTTTATTAATAAATGAATAAGATTGTTACAAAGTATATGCTTTATCATCAAACATGATTGGCTTGTGTGCATATTACTTTCACTTATCCCTATTCGACTTGGGGAATTTGACGTTATATTGAATGGATCGGTTATTCAATTACTAAGGTCAGTAATTGATTGCCAAAAGAAGCGTATAACATTATGACTCAAAAAGGTTGTGTTTTATGGTAGCTAGTCGCCTAGACAAGCGAGTTGTCTCATCGATGATGCGCAGCCGAAGTTATTAAGACAAGGTTGTGTAGGATACTTAGCTTACATAATCGACAGTCGAAAAGAGAATCCGAAGGTAGAAGAAATACCGATTGTGAGGGACTTCATCGACGTATTTCCAGACGATTTGCCAGGACTTCTTACTTGCCACGTCATTCTTATATTGTTTTTTTAATTTTTTTTGTATTTTCCACGTTAGAAATTTTTTAAATCAATTTAACGTCCGTCCAAATTTATTAACGGAATGACCTAATTTTAAAATATTAATTAGTTGAATGGGGTAATCAGAAAAATTAAAAGTTCAGTGGTGTATTAAGTAAAACGTGCCAACAATAGTGGTCAAATCAATAGTTTTGCCATTTTTAATTAGTTTAATGGGATAATTTAAAAAATTAAAAGTTCAATGGTGTAATCAGTAAAATGTGCCAACTACAGTGGGTAATTCAATATTAGTGTTGTAGATAAAAAATTAACGTCCATTTATTTTTTTAACAGAAAGACCCAATTTTAAAATAATAATTAGTTTAGTGGGGTAATTTGAAAAATTAAAAGTTCAATGGTGTAATCAGTAAAACCTACCAACTACAGCAGGTATTTCATTAGTTTTGCCATTAATTTTATGAAGGATGGTGTATAAAATGAATATTGAGTATTTTTGATAAGGTGAAACTACGATTTTAAATTTAATCTTGCTTATGTATAATACAATGGATATTTAGAAGTTTTCTTTCAATTTCATAATTTGTTAAACCCAGAAATATTTTTGAATTTTGTGGGTATATTCACCGCAAACCCTCACGAGACACAACTCGTCCACTTGGGGTAACCTTGGGGTTTAAAGGCTTGTTGCACATGCTAAGTGCAATCGTGTTTAATTTCCTACAAAAATAGGGTAGTATAAATTTTGTTTTATTTTTATTTTACTCGAGTATGAGCAAAAGCTAGGTATAGAGGTATCTGATAGACACGTAATTAATACATTTTAATATTATCATATTTATTATTTTATATGCTTATTTTATTTAACTAATACATTTTATTTTGTTTTGTAGGAAATAACATTTATTTTTCTTGAGGAGCAAATAAATGATTTATATCCAACTTTTAAAGATGGAAAAAGACTCTTGGAGGATTACCATATAGGGATTGAAGTCAAGAAGAAAAGAAAAAGGAAAAAAAGAACAAAAGTGTCCACCTAAATTAGGGCACAAATTTATTTTCCCTATAAATAGGCCTTGTTTCAGAGAGAAGTGGACCACTTCTTATTTTCTTTTCCTTACTCTGTTTCTGTGTTTTGGATAGAAAAGAAAGAATAGAAAACTTAAATTAGAAAAGAATAGAAAACTTAAAGTTTTCCTTTGTGTTGTTTCTGAGTTTTTAATAGAAAATTTAATTTTTTTTCTTTTCTTGTGCTTTTGAGTTCCAATGAAAAGAAAAGAAAATTATCACTTTTACAAATTTACCCTTCTATTAATTATAACCATTGAACCATGAATAAAAATATAAAAGATAAATTTAATAAAAATATCAAAATTACAAATAAGTTAGTACCTAATATAAATTATTTATGTTGATTGCTACCATATTTCTCTATGTTCATGGCTCATAGTTGAATGTAACATGAATGAGTGCATAATTAAAAGATTTTTTTAAAAAAAAAACAAAAAACCATGTGCTTATCAAATCTACTCACATGTTATTACGAACATGGTAGGTTATATGAGTATATGAGGCTATCTACATCTCAGTACTCGCAAATGAAAATTTCGTGTCATCCCTATCCATACATACCAAGAGTTAGGGGTGCTCATTTTTTTCGGTTTTTCGGTTTTTTTATCGAACCGATTGAAACCTAAGTCTGCAGTGATCTGCTTTTTTTTTGCTTTTCGATTTTTTCTAAGACTTGCTTTTCGGTTTTTTATACTTTTAGATGCTAATTGTAATGGTAATGAAAATTTTGAATTGATAATCTAGAAAAACCGAAAAAGAGAACCGAAAACCATACAAATAATATAACCGAATAGAAAAAAAAAATTTGTGTCTTAATCCCAGATTTAAAACCCTGTTATTCTAAGATAACCGAAAACCATACAATTCTGCTTTTATATTAAATTTATTAATATAAAAAATTATTTAATTATCGGTAAAACCGAAAACCGAATCAAAAAACTTGGTGCATTTATTGGTATCGAACCCAGATCAAAACCTGCTTATTCTGACACAGGTTTTGCTTCTTGATTTTCTGGATTTTTCTTGTTAAGATCGGCTCTCGTTTTTTTTTTTGATGCAGGTTCGGTTTTCTAGATGAGCATCCCTACCAAGAGTTTAATGTGAGATGCAAATTTAAATCTCATGTTACCAATTTAATAAGGGATGCAAATTCTAATTCCCATAACTCTCAACTGTATAGTATATGTTATGTAACTTTTTTATACTATTACTTTGACATATTGGGGGATACTAAAACGATGGCTAGTACTTTGTAAGTATTTTTTTTTTTAATGTTGTTTGAGTTTAATTTGCATCTTACCAAATGGACATAAAACAATTATAATAATTTCATATTTTTGTTCACAAAATCATAAATAAACTATCTATATAGAGAAAATCTAATACTTCCTCTGTCCCAGGAGATAAAAGTCCTGATGGACTTTTCACGCATATTAAGAAGAGGAATAAAATGACAAAATTGCCCATAATAATGTAATTAAATATGGAGAGAGAATTAGAATAAGAAAAGTATGAGATATTTAATGTTATGGGCATAATAGAAAAAAAATGTGTAAAAGTTTGGTTATTAAAAGAAAGAGGACATTTAACATGGGATAACTCAAAATAGTAATAAGGACTTTTATCTTGGGACGGAGGGAGTAGTTATAAATTAGTATGAAACATGGTCTGATAGGTATAACAATTATAATTACAATAAAATGCCCTATTTTAAATATGTACACTGTAAATCATTAAAATAACATATTTGCAAAAAACATTCAAGTCACTGATAATAGCATGTTTAATTGCAATCTACTATTTAAGATTCAGAAAAGAGAATCATTACATCAATCATAACTTATACTCCATATGAAATCTTCACAAGGAAATTGCAATAAAAAGTCGATATTCAAGATAAGGTAAGGCAAATGCATGTACCTAAATCGTTCGCGACAGTCTGAGAACTCGTTCGCGGCAACGAAGAAGTTGTTTGCGCCAAGAAGTCTCTTCCTCTTTATCCGTTTAGGTTTAGTAGATAAAAAATAAATTAGGGACATGAGTTGTAATTTAAAATTTATTATATTGAAAGTTGAGGATAATATGTGAATTATAAAAATATTACTTATTTCAATTTCTTTTCCATCCAAATCAAGCCAATTTTGGACAAAAAATTTTGGCAGGAAAAGTGACCAAGTTTTCTATCAATTTCTTTTCTTTTCCGTTTATTAAAAAACTCAGAAACATAGGAAACAGAGTGTTAATTTTTTGCTGGTGCAGAAAAGAGTTAGATACTTAGAGCTTTTGTCTTTTCTTTTATTCCAATCATGTGTGGTACTACTGTCAGGAAGTATTTGTAACTTTCTTTTATTGATTTAATAGAGATTCTCATTTTTAATTATTGTTCTTATTTCATTAGTAGTATTAATTTTTTATTTCATGGCTAGCTAAATTTCTAATACCTAGGATGATGAATCTAGGTATTTCATAATAATATTTTCTTTCCGTTCTGGAATTAGTGCCTAATTATTTTCGCTTTCATATTTTCCTTTGCACAAATTGGATATGATTTTTATATTGATTGCGAGGTTTTGATAAATTATAATTAATCTGTGAATTTTTCATAACTTATGTTTGTCCATATTAATTATATGAATCATTATTTTTAAAGGAAAAAAAAATAATTTGGTAATTAATTTGGAAAATAAGAAATTATTTATTATGTCGTTATTTAGTGGATTCAATTCCTAGGTATATTTTCTCATTAATAATTTTCTTTATTAATTATTAGTTTGCATAATTAAGTTAGTTATTCATCAGCATTATATTTATTTCTAATTTGCCTAAAATATTAATTAAGGATATATTAAAAAAATTGATTTAACCCATATGTTTTTGCCAAATTTATAATAGACGTTGTGCGCTTGCAGTACATAATTTTAACACATAAGTATACAAGGCAATCTTTTTCTTTCCTTAAATTATTGGATCTCACCTAATTAAGCACTTTTGAAGACAAAATAGCTTTTCTATAGAATTTAAATATACTTTTGTCATCTTTTATGGGATAATTTTTTATTTGGTACTTAAGCCACGTTTTGTGGGATAATTACGTCTAAGGTTATAGCGTCTTGCCGATTAGAATTTTTTTTAGAAATACTAATCCTATTATACATGAGGGATGACATCAAGGTTTAATTAATATGAGCAAGCTGACGGACAAATGGGTCCTCTCATATACTCTCTCCCAGTTCCTTATTATTTGTCTTTTCAAAAATGAACATATATTAATAAAAATAATTAATATTTTATTTTTAATTAAAATAACTTTAAATATCAATATTAACCTTATATTAAAATATGATAGTGTATGGGCTGATCCATAGAAATTATTTTGAAATTGTCAATTTCTTTATTAAAAAAATTTATATGTAGTTGGGAATTAATAAAATGATTTGATCTACACGCCATCATATAGTCAAATGATTTGATCACTGTGAATTCCGTGATTTGAAATATAAAATGTAGTGACTTATTAAAAGGAGTAAATATAAAATGTAGTGACATTTTTTAATCCCCAACAACATACAACTTTTTTTTAATAAAGAAATTGACATTTTCAAAAGAATAGATCCATGTATTGTGCTGAACTGCTGATCCATAGATCCATGTATTGTGCTTATTATTTGTTTATCTGCCAAGTTATATATTTGTTTTCATTCTGCCAAGTTATTTATTTGTTTTCGTTCTTCTTCTCAATATTTGAGTATAATTAGAGATTTTTTTTTTTTGTCAATTCTAAAATTAGAGATACATTTTTATTTATTTTTGGTCACTGTACTAAGGGTCTATTTTCATTATGGTTACCGAATCTTTTTTTGTTACAAACGCATTATTATACTCGAAAAAACTTACAAACTGATAATTATTTATGATTTCATCCAAAAAAGTGACGGAAAGTGCTGAGTAGACTAACAGTTGAGAAGTAGATCGGGTTAATTGATGTTTTGGTCATTGTACTAGGAGTCGATTTTTATTTTAGTTACTGAAACTTTTTTTTTTTTTTACATTCTCGTTATCGAAGTTCCAAAAATATTACAGATTAGTGATTTTATTATAAAATATTACAACATGTATGAAGAGAAAGTACATCATAGCTAATTTAAATCTATAAACACCAAACTAAATTACAAAATAAAGGAGAAAATTGGCTCAATAAACCCCCTCAGATTTGCCGACTACTACAAAAATCGGTTTAATAGAAACTATTTCACTCTCATTTCGAAGTGACCAGACAAGTAGCTTCGCCGCCATAGTCAATTTGTTGCTCTTCTTTTCTTCGTTTTTTTTTCTTTTTCGACGAATATACAAAGGTATAAGAGGAACTTATTTTCTAAACTAAATTTTCAACGAGAGGCTGTATAGTTTCGACTTGATCCACGGTGAGAGAAAAAGTTGATATACATAAGGTGTAAAACACCATTTTTTTTATAAGTCCGTCGTTCGTGGTTAGAAGAAGAAGATTAACTTTGATTTTTAATCACTTTTATTTCTTTAAATTATGTTCCTTTTTTCTTAAAACATTAATTATCTTCTTATAAAATTATGGAGTATAAAAATAATTAGTTTTGACTATATATTTTTCTTTTCTTCTAGGTGAGCATTTTATTTTATTTTATTTCTACAAACTTACCCACACATGCTACCTCATTAGAATATTTCACATTTATATGTCAAATGTTTGCCAAGTAAGCTTTTCCGTTAATATTTTGAATGCAAAATTATAAAATCATTAATCTGTAATATTTTGGTACTTCAATAACGAGAATGTAACAAAAGAAAGTTTCAGTAACTAAAATGAAAATCGTCCTCTAGAACAATGACTAAAAAATCAATTAATCCGATTCATATCACCTGCCACGTCATTAATACATGTCAACCGTTAGTCTACTCAGCACTTTCCGCCACTTGTTTGGATAGAATCATAAGTAATGATCATTTTGTAAGTTCTTCCGAGTATAGTAATGCGTTTGTAAGAGAAGAAAAAAAAGATTCGGTAACCATAATGAAAATTGATCCCTAATACAGTGATCAAAAAGTCAATTAATTAACCCGACTGTAAAGTGAAGTGTAGTTTATAAACATTACTACTACTCTCTCCGTTCCAAAATATTGATTTTTTAAAGTTTATAATTTTGAATGGATGGAATATTAAAGATAACAACCACTAATTCAGCCCAAAATATCATCAGCCGTCCAACTTGGATAATTAATTATAACAACAATGTGGAGTTTTATTAATACTAGGTGATAGCCCGTGCAATGCACGGACTAGTTTAAATAATGGATTAACCAACTTAAACTTGAATATATCTAACAAAAAATATATCCACTAAACCATTAGAACATCCTCAGTCTTATTTCATAAAAAACTTGAAATACACTAACTAATCGAATCAAGTATCAATGCTAAATGAATAATTTTGATTTTTTTTAATATTTCACTCAAATTATGAATTTTCAAAATAGTAATAGAAAGCCCATCTGATGGAAGGTTTGTCCATGTAATCGAAAGTAAGGACCTCCATCATTGTTCAAATTTTTATAAATTGTTCCACCTATCAATGTAAAAGTAAAAATATTATTATAAATGTTAATGCGAAATACATTAGCCAGCTGATCGTCTCCATCTAGCAACTGTAATAACTCAATTGATTTCTCATGCAAGGCTGGTAGTTGAACACTTGAACTTGGCCCTTAGAGCAGCATAAAAAAAACCCCAACAACCTATTTTGTTGTTAGGTGATGGTGTGTTCATGCTCCCACATATATAACAGTATGGCAGTGGCGACAAACTCATTCTATGTAGCCTATATTTAGTATCCTCTTTGTAGCTGCAACAAACAAAAAGTTATTTAGTAATATGTTGTTATTAAATATTTAAATTATTTGGGAGGTGTACAATTATGCCTTACCAAAATTTGATTTTTGAAAATTAATCTTATTACACGTCCTCCTACTCTCTGTGACAACACCTGTAAGCAATGCGTCATATGCATAAAATGAGATTGCTAATAATAAAAAATAGTAACTGAACTAAATAATAATTTACACCAATTATATTGCACATACAGCAAGGCTCACAATTGTTAACATTACCTTCAATAATTCATGTTGTGTGTAACATATCAAGACATGTGATGCTGTCAAGATTGAAAGGGCAGGATGATATTAATTATACGTACGTACCTGCCTATATGAAGTCATGTATCATCAAATGCCCTTACTGAAATTTAGGCTACCAAGTTTCATGATCATCTAAGTTTACATATCTTGGTCAATGGTCCTTACACATTAAGAACGATATAGCATATCCTCATTTTGAAGTGGATGGGTGATTACAACTATGACTTCAAGCATATACTACACCAATGGCCGGGGAAGAAAATTTGGAGCATCTAAAAATATTATCCGCATTAAAAAGAGAAAGTTGCTATGTTAAATTTTATGAATAATTATAGTGGTCAAAGCAGTGTGGCTGATATATATGTGATAGTACACCAAAAATGACAAAGTAGTAGTTTCATCTATTTAATGGAGAGCCAATAGGCCACAATGAGCTAGTTTTAAGGATCAAACATATTAGATATACAATAATATTTGATAGATAAGTATCACCAAAGTTGTAATTAGAATATTTCAAGAGTAAAGGAAAAAGAAAAAAGAAAAAAGGAAAGCAAAAAATAAAAGCCATAACCTACTGTCACTGTCATAAAACAACCCCATGTTAAGCAAGAACAAAAGAATCAATAAGCAATATAGTAAGAGCAAATAATAAGAACTGAGCCATAAAATGTTGACAGAGTATCACTTATACTTACATTTCCCATGGCAAGTAGTCCTTTATCAAAGAAGAAAATGATTCCCAAAAAGGAGAAAAAACACCAAATCCTGTCAATCCTAGCCCAATCTCTGTTTCATTACAAAATGCAATTTTTATTTAGTCACCAAATTTTTGAGATAAAACCAAGCATATCAATAAATAAATAAAGGAAAAAACAGTTCATATTGAAGCTTTAGGTAAAGAAAGAATAGGAATAGTTTTGGCTTGTGCAATTCTCATATTTAGCAATGACCTGCAGATACTGTTAGGCAGATCTCATGCAGATACTCAGACACAATGGCCTGCAGATACTCAATTTAGACACCAAAAATGTAACCATACTTCAATTTAAACTCTCTAAGAAGCAAAAAGTTTGATAATGATGCCCAGTTTTGGCAAGCAGGCAGCAATGTCACATTTTTGAATGAATTCAAAAGGCTTATCCAATAAGGTAAGGTGGTTAGTGACACCCCTTATCCAATAGCATAAAATATGACCCTCTATCTGATATTGTAGCACCTCGTATCTTGAATAGGTCCCACTTACTTTCCTTGATCTCTGGTATGCCTCAAAGTATTACTCTACTCAAATCTCCTGAACTAACAACACTGTGCTTTACTTACCAGACTGCCACAGAAGAAAGCCACCTAACCTGGCTCTGATAAATTCTGGTAAAAAAAGTCATCCAAAAGGCAAAGCATGGAAAAGAAGAAACAACCTGAAAGCATATTGGAACAACAACAACAACAACAACAACAACAACAACAATAACATTGTAACAACAATAATATTCCCACCCAAAGCAGCATACTGTAACATTGTAAAAAAATGAACATATCCAGACAAAACCATGGTTTTCATAAATTTTGCTAATTACAACGCAGTATTGACCTGGAGAATAATACTCCTTCCGTTTCATAAAAATATTTTTAAGTTTCATTTGTGAACCTTTTTTTTTCCCCATAAAAAGTCCTCTTTTTCCTGATAGTAGAATAAAATGACTCAGCGTTTTTGAGTTTATCATCATATTTTCGTCATCATGCATCACTACAAATGGGACTGTTTTTGTGGGACGGAGAGTAAAAAACACTCGCAATCTAATGCAGAGATATGTGAAGAACAGAGGATATTGTTAGATTAATACCAGTGAGTCCCCATGGAGTTGATGAAGATGGGATTGTTCTGACATATTTTAATGTCCCCTTCTTGGCTGCGGAGCCTCGTTAACTGGAAAAACCATGAGTTGGTCCTTTCTTAGTGCCTAACAGTATCTGCAGGCCATTGTGTCTGAGTATTCATTGTGTCAGGCCATTCTTAGTTTTGGCTTCCTAGGAATAGTTTTGGCCTAGCAGTATCTGCAGGGCATTGTGCAATTCTCATATTCCTAACTGGACAAAACATTCTCATATTTAGCAAGTCATCGTCTTAAAGTAAAGTAGAGTTTTTAAAATCCAAATATCAATATATTAAAGCATAAGAATATCTTCTAAGTCTTATTTCATCAAACACTTAAAATGCACTAACCAATCGAATCAAGTAACAACGCTATAGGAATAATTTTGAAAAAATTACCTTATTTTGTTTGTTAATTGTCGAGTTTCCAGATGAGCAAGAAGGGTTATTCCATAAGTTAAAAGTAGTAATCCAACCTGTAAAGTGAAAAGCCTATCTTCAAACTGAATTTCCTTGGTCAAAAAATCAACTCCAATAGTCACCATTGTATTGCAAAATTATAGTGATTAAAGCTAAAGTTCAATACATAATATTTTTAAAACAAAAACAGTTCATTAAAAATTTCAGGCAAACTCAAAATATAAAACTCAAACACAAAACATGAGGAAAAATAAATAGAACTCTACATGTAAACATTCTAACAATTCAAAATCCTGTTTACTTACCTAAAAATAACTTCCAAAATGCACTAAATTGAAATTCCATACACATAGAATCCAAGTTTGGACAAAGTGACCATTGTATTTCAAAATTATACTGATAAAGCTAAAGTTAAATACATAATATTTTTAAAACAAAAGGGTGCATTAAAAATTTCAGAATTCAACAACAAAAAAGTTAAATTTCTTCAAAAATTAAAGCTAAATTTCATTCAAAAATAAAAAGGGTAACATTAAAAACTTCAGAATTCAACAAATAATAATAAAAAAATTAGTTATTATAAACTTGATTCCAAGATTAAGGGCATGGTAGAGGGGCAGATGAAGTTTGAACATATGACCACTGGTTCACCCCTGGAGATTAGTCAGAATATAGACACACAATTGATATTAAATATTGATCGAGTGCTCTGTGATTTGGAGGTGTTTGATGATTAAGCCTCAGAGATCTCAAATTTCCACAGTTGTTTTGGGAATGTTTTGAGAATAACAATAATACCCTCTTTATAAAATTGGAGTATGAAATGAAAAAGGGATGAATATTGAAAACAACCTGAGCTTGGTGGGCTTGGGTTTGCGCTTGTTGACCAATGACTTCTTGACGTCGTCAGCTGGGTAGAACTTGGGTGGCTTCGCGGGTGGCTCGGCAGTCGCCGGCTTCTTGTCGTGCCTTGGAAATACGCTGCCGTTCTTACCCTTGATTACCCATAACCCCCGGTGGTACGTCGCCGACCTGGAATACTTTCTAATACCGCGAATCAGATCTGGGTTACGACTTTTCTTTGTTGTTTTCTGCGCCATTGATGATGATACGCGTTGTCGAAGGTTATTGTAAATCAGAGATCGAGAAAAAACAGATTTGGGATGCGTGTGTGAGGAGGGAGAGAGAACAAAAGAAAAATTGAGAAAATCGATTTCGCGGAGAAGGGGAAAGGAAGAAACTGAAGTGATTGAATAGAAGGCAGATTAGAAGAAACGGATGGTTTATGTTTATGGCTGAGGAAGAGATTTCATAGGCTGTAACGTATTTATATACAAGGATTGAAGAATTTACTCAGCGAGTTTTCCAATCAATTGGGTTTATTGAAGGATTGAGTTGAATTGATTTGAAAAGATAGCTTTTGTTGTATTTATATTATTGATTTCAAATTATAGAATTGTTATTGACTTTTGAAAGTTAATTGAATTTGATATATTTTTAAATTAAAATTATAGAATTGTTTAATAGAATGTAATTTGTGAACTAACTGTCATCTAATTATGTGGAGTTTAATGTCCTTTTTTACTTTTAACTGTTTAGCACCCAAGGAGATGGGAACTTACAAAAGGAGTAATCTCTGAATCTCGATCTTTATTATTTAACATTCTCCTTCCATCCAATCCAATAGCAGAATTACAAATTACTCAATTGGCACAGCCTATACAGACTAAAATGTCACAATTTGCACATTCGAAAATCAAAAGGGAGTCGTCAAGATATTCCTCACCACAGATGCAACAAAATAAGGGGCGACAACTAACGGTTTTTATCTTCAGAACAAATGTTAGGGTGTGTGGGTGAATGCCAACTACTAGTTTATCACCGAGCTTGACTTTATGAGGTGGACGAAGGCAATTAGTATGGAAAGATTGATCACATTCACTACAATGGTAGAGCCAATAATTTGGGTCTATTTCCTCTTCGCAAATTTCGCAATATATTAGGCCTTCATGAGGGAATGGAGGGTATATTAAGGGGATGGGATGAGCATCCCATCGGTGCCTCATTATTCTTGGAAATAAAACGCATATTTTATCAATCTGGAAATTGCTGCAAGCGGTTTCACATTTAAAATAATCAGCATCTATCAGACTTCCACAGGCTCTGCAGGGGATCAGCTCGGTTGAATCAGCATTAAGTAAAGTAACTAGGGGATGCTTGTGAGAGTTATGTTTGATCCTATTTGGTAGGAAACAACAACCTATATCAAACCTGATATCACATGTCTTTCACCGAAAGAAAAATCCATTTGTCAAAAGTCCACAGGCGTGATATTCGACAGAATAAAAATTACTCTTAATCTGTGAAAGGAGAAGCCTATGTTCAGGGTAACATGAGTGTGCTCCTGCAGGTAACTCCATTGGCAACTCAACACAGAATCTGTGTAGAAAGAAATTGCATCTGATACAACCGTAAAATGGATGAGCAGTTGAAATGGTTTGAACACACCCATTGCATATCAGCATTTCATTATACTCACTGCGTTGAAATTCTTCTAACAAAATTAATGGATGCTCCCCACGACTCCAATGGTTAATTATTTGCGGATGATCAGGCGATGCTTCACCTTCTTCCAGATTAATACTCCCCTTGGCGAATTGGTCTATTATTAGATTCATGAATGATTCCATACTACGAACTGGAAACTGCATCAAATTATGTTCATCTTCTCTTTGGGACTCAACTTCGGTATCATCCTTTTCACCGGATCTAAACCATAGAACATATGTGATATTAGTAATTATGACGCTCAATGACAAAAAAAAAAGAAAGAATTAAAACAAATCAAATAATTAATACTCACATCGGTGCTACACATTTTATATGCACAAAATATGTGCATTTGTGATAATAATAAAGCCAGTAGCTTTCGTGCACTATAACATTGCATATGCCACAGTATTGGGCGAAAGTGCGATGTATGTGTGGAAGAGAATAGGTAAGGACGAGAGGGTGATGATGAAAGTTAGATTCAACGGTGGTTGGCGATGAAGCACAGCTCTTGTGAATCCAAAATTGACACGAGTTACATGCATAAGACGAGTCTTTAGCTTCTGTGCCGCAAGCATCACACTTAAACAAGGCTTCCCTCTGCATCAAGGTTAGTGTGTGTTGCTTGTGACCTATATGGTGAAACTCTCGATCCTCAAAAGTACATGTTACACATGAGTCAAAATTACAACTAAGACAATTGTAGGTGAACCCCTCCCAATCACGTTGACAAACATTACACAAGCAGGTGAGGTATTTGAAAGGCGGGCGGGCGGGCGGGCGGGCGTGAAGGGTAAGAGGGTGCTGGTCGTGCATAGGGTGTTTAATTTCTTTGGGTAATTCTGCGCATGTTTTGTGCAGATAAAAATTACCACAACCATGACTACTATTGCAAATATACACATCCGCAGCAGAGCCTCGACGAATGATTGGTTTTCGACACCCAAAGCACACGATTTCGTCATCTCCATTAGCATCCAATTCCTCTTTGAGGATCAGTGGGTGGTCATGGCTAAAATGATGAAGCGACATTTGATGGTTTGCACCTCCCTCCCTCCCATGATCAAGTACTTTATGGAAAACTAGTGGGCAACAACTCATCAGTCTCATCTAGGCATGTGATCAAGTACTTCATGCCTAGTCTCATCTTACAAAGTCAACTATTATAACTATTATATATGCTGATTTACGCAAACCAATTTATATGTCAACACTAACATCTATTTTTATTGTAATACCCGACAAATAAAATAATAAATGAATTAATAAACAAATACTCCATCCGTTCTTAAAAGATTGTCGTTTAATGTTTTGGCACATGGATTAAGAAAAGTGTCATTTACCAAGTAAAATTTGTTTGAAATTTCATCACTACCCCTTTATGAAAAATTGAAAACTATTAATACAAGGGAGAGAATTTATTGGAACAATGAGAGAAGGTAGTTGTAAGACCCCAACTTATTATAAATAAAATCGAATTTCCTCTAATTATATTTGTGAATAATAAGGTATTAATTTGATATAATTCTCTACTACATGGGTGAAATGTACAAATTTTGCAAAATATGCAAGTGGTTATAAAATAATCATTGTTGTTTTAATATTCGTTTGGTCGTGGAATATTCTTGTTGTTTGGAATATTCGCATGCACTGCCAAGCAGTCATTTCATGGGCCCCATAATGTATAATAAGCTGTCGGATGATGAAGAAAACGACAAGTTTGAATTTTTATAAATAATTCACAGAAGTTATTCTCAATTAACAATCGTTGAAATACCCAAAGTTTAAAATACAATAATGAAAGTAGTATGCACACTGTTTTTCGTCATGTTTGATGATAAAACATATACTTTGTAACAATCTTATTCATTTATTAATAAAAAGTATTTATTTATTAAAGGCTTTTAATTATCTACATGATCTTTGTGTTTATAATATGTGATAAACCCATAGTTTTAAGCAATGCTTTTAGAATAATGATGATGATCATTCTAATGAGATCTAAATTCTTAGAAAGCTTAAAACTAAAATAGTTCCCAAAAATTGGATTACTAAATTGGGGATTAGTGAATCCGGATAGATTGAGTACATACGTTGCTCATTTCATTGGATGAGGATGATTGATCTCACGATCATTTGTGTGGAGACACTAAAAGCAAGTATGTAGGTGCTTATTAGAGAATAAGTTCATTTGAACGCTGGCTCGCTAAGGAATACCTAATGGAGTTTTACTTGCTGTCAATAGAATTCTCAGAGTGATAGTAAGATGTGTGATCCTTGACTCAGATTATCATAGATATCTTGTGTATGATGAGTTATACTTTGACTTATTCCTTAAGACCCTTAGGGTATATCAAAGGGTATGTTTGGGTATAATAAGTTGTATACATGGAGATAATGTATGATTAATAAAGAATCTACCACTTATTTAAAAGAAGAGAAATGTCTCTATGTGATTCGATAAATGACAACCCAAAGTAGTCCTTGGGTTAAGGCGAATGAAATTAGAAAGGAGTTTCTAATTTGCATTAATCTGAGTTGTGCATTTAAGGATCGAAATACATATAATTAAATAAAATAAGACTTGACAAAGAATTTCAAGTGTCTTATATTTAATTGAGACATCAGTATGGTGGATTGAATTGAATTGACGAATTAACTATTTACTCAAAGGTTCTTTTATGATTAATGTTGAAATCTATATTATCCGGAAAGTCGCTGATCGTTAGGAGGCTTATCCCTATTGTAGAATAAATATTATTTATTTAAATAAATTAATTGTTTAATTTATTTATTTAAATAAGATTAGAATTGTTCTAATTGATTTATTCACAACCTGGTTTAATATGGAGAACCTAAAGGGTCACACCATAAAAAAGGAAGAATAATTATTTAAGAAGTTAATGGCATAATCGTAATAATATGTTATGTATATTTAAGGTGATAGAATAAATTAAATAGCTTAATATTTATTATTTAATATTTTAGAAATATTAAATATAAATTAATAAGAGGAGTCTTATTAATATTATTACAATTATTATTATTATTTTAATTTCTAAAAGAGTTTAGGAATTAATTTAATATAAGTACTCTCCTTTATTCCTAATTGGATTAGGCAGGAAAATTAGTTAAAGGAGTTTAATTAATTATCCCTAATAAGATTAGGGAGCTTAATTAATTAAAAGAATTTAATTAATTAAATAAATCTCAATTCCTTAATTGTTAAGGTGGGTTGCCCACATCTAAAAATAAGAGGAGTCTTATTATGGGTGGTGGTTGTTGACTTTTACAACATACGTAATTCCAATAGTTGGGAGAGTACGTTCTTTTCTATAGAGATAGAAAATTTAGGGTTGAGCCAATACCCCTTCTTCTTGAAAATTCTTTTTCCTTGGTGGATCACCTCTGAGGCCAAACATTTGGGTGGCTACGCGTTGATCAAAGGAAGGAACCAAACCCAGTGGATTCAAGTTGAACACGAAAAGGATTGGAGGTGAACTTGTACCTGAGGAAGCTCGATCTTCAAGGGTATGATTCTTATTCGTTATCTTTTTTGTTTAATTAATAATTGTGCATAAAGGGTGATCCGGGTATATGGTTTGTAAAATTTTTAAACTCTGATTTATCTCGCTTCCGCTTAATTTTTGCAATTTGATTGCGTTCATGAATATTACAAACCTAACAAGTAATACGCGTGGATGCACTGTATTATTGAATTATTGATCCTTACGTAAGAAGACACTACTCAATAATTATTACAGTAGTTACTGTTCAATATTTTATTTTATTGATTTAATAATTGTTGTGTTGATATTTTATATTATTGTTGTTTCAATAATTATCACTGCACAGTATTTTCCATTATCAGATCAATAATTCATATTATTTGAATAATATTATTAGATAGCATTATTGGCAATGTCTAGAAAGTTCTCATCGAGAGGTTTGGTGACCTAATTGCATGCCAAGAAGGAGAAATTCTTATTGAAAGCCCTTCTTTCCTGAGAACTACTGGTTGGTTGTCATTAATGTGATTCTATAATATTATTTGTGAATAATTAATTATTGATTCATATGATAAGGAAATATTTATTTTATGTGGATATAAATGTTGGATATATTTATTGTGGTTAAAATGAAGGAGTTAATGTTGAGGTGTTTTATCAAGATTTTTGTTTGAATGGAGGTATTAAAATTAAACCAAAGATTTTTGAGATATATTATGTGAGTTATAATTTTTAATCGATTGCTTGGATCGTTGTAATTTTTGGATATGTTATACATATATAAGTTGAGTATATGTCCACAAATTTTGAACCGTTAAAATGAACGATGATTTGTTATGAATTTTAAGAGGTGATTGATTCGTAAATTAGGTTATAAATGATTTTGGTGGAAAATTCTAGAATTGGTGGGCCCCACTTTTGGTTGGTGAAAATGTCTGAGATTTTTATTCAAATATGGTGGGTGGGAATAGTAGTGAGTAAATCAAGCCATAGTGTTTTGAGTTAAATGCTACTTGCTTAACATTTTTTTCTATAAATAGAGGCTAAGTTAGAATTGAAAATCACACCGTAAACAAGTTTTCTCTTTCTCTCTCTAGATTATTGAGTGTATTTTGTGAGTATTTAGATACTTTGTGAGTTTCTATTCATCGATGCAAGTTTCCTTCACTTTTTATCTGATAGATATTCCGATCGTAAGACTGATATTTTGAGGTAAGGGATGTTATTTTTTCATATATGATATTATTTCTTCAATATCATTATCTTGAGTATTGCTTCTGAATTTTTATCAAATTTGAAACTTTTGTGTCGGGGTTACAATTCACGATATCTCAGACTATTCACGAATCTTGCACTTATTCAATCAAAAATGAAATTTTCTTCTTTTTGTCCAAGATGTCAATTATGGTTACTATCTTTGATTGTATCCATGTTTTGATCTTTATTCTTGAATTTTGCTTCAAAATTGGTTATTATGGAGTATTATTGATCTTGGATAAACCATTATACTTAATCCTTACTATTTGTCCTTCCGTCTCACCGGATTCATTTTTTAAAAATATTTTTCATTATCCTCACCCTAAATGATGATATTCTTGAATATCTTTGGCAGTAGTGCAAAGATGAATGATTAATCGATGAATATCTTTGGCCGTAGTAGTCTTGCGAAGATGAATAGGTGTTGAGATGAACATGATCAACTGGTGATATAAATGAATATCTTTGGCCGTAAGGTGCAAAGATAAATATTGATTAAAGATGTATATTGATTGTTATTACTGAGATAAAAATATTGATGATGGACTTTTAAATCTTAGAAGATAGTAGAACTCATTCTCTACTTGACTTCTTCTAATGGATTCATTATTTCACTGCAGTTGTTGATCTAAAACTTGTTGGCTATTATATTTTATCGATTTTTCCCCTCATTGAAGACTAACGATAATTTGTCGATATATTATCTTAGTCATAATATTCTTTATTAAATTTAGTTGAGCTCACCCTTTTCCTTTTTTGTTCCATTTTTTCTCGGGAGGTGAGAACATAGCAGAACTAGTCCCATTTGGAGTGATGGTTCTAGAAAGATGTTTTAGCGATCCTCACTATTTATGTAAAATAGTGTTTGAATAATTATAACGAGGACTTATTTGAGTGTGGATATTGTCTGTAAGACAATATTTGTATTTAAACTCACAGATGTGTTGTCGTATTTTGCACGACAATTGTATTATTGAAGTTGTAGTTTTAGCTTTCATGCATATGTATTTGGCGACTCAGAATGGGTGTTGTATACCTATTTTGGGGGTGTCACAGTAGGGGTAATATAGGAAAGTAAATAATTTATTCTCCTCGAAAGTTGTAAACGACAAACTTTTTGGAACAATTTTTTTTTCTAAAATGATAATCTTTTAAGAACGGAGGGAGTAATAAATAAAATATAAACCTTTCATCTACCATTTAGTCAAAGAAGCAGGTACCCAACCAACACATGCTTTTCCTCTTCCACTCTGTCTATATCATAAGCCTTTTCCACTTCTTCTCTCATTTCTCTCTCTTACATATATGAGACCCAACAAAGGCTGAATTATGATCCTCTTCATTTCATTTGAAATGACGAGTATCTATTTCATAGTCTAGATTTAAAATATGACCAAAGAGAGAGATGATGATGGAGAATGTATAAAAAAGGGAGAGTCTCCATTCTTCTTACATTCCTCATCATCATCTATTTTCTGTCATCATGATGTCACATTTTAAATTTGGACAATAAAATAGAGACTCTATTTCAAATGAAATGGGAAGGATCCCAATTCACAAAGGCTTTCATCTTCCTCTCTCATAACTTATGCATACTGACCAAAGAAAGGAGGCGGGGAGAAAGAGCAGAAGGAAGAAGCATGTAAATTTTGCTTATGCAAATCAAGTAAATTTTAGTGATTAATTATTCATATAAATTCTGATATGCTTTACACTTCGGAATGACCATAAATTGGATCATTAAATTACACTTTTGTATTCAAATAAGAATTATGTTGTTATACAGTTCGATGATTAGGGTGATGCATATTTTATAATCAAATACTATATGCTTGTATATATGTAATGTGTATATACATTATGTCAAATATGTCGGTAAAGAATTGATTTAAGTTACTTTACTTATGCATAAAATTCACCAAATCATGACTTTTACTAAAATCATTTTTCACAGTACTAATGCCTAAACACAGTATTGATGCCTTGCTCAAAACAAAGTTATGCAAGGCATCAGTACTGTGTTTAGGCATCAGTACTGTGAAAAATGATTTGTAAATTTATGAAAGCTTAAATCCTACTATTAAGTTAAAGGATTTAGACAGCATGTGATTTCTTTAAATTACATGTATAATTAATGTATTTATGAGTCTTATAACATGGTTCGTAAAATTGGAAGAATTGATGTTGGTAATTAATGTGTTTATTATTATGTACTTGCAATGAATCACACGGAATTGCACGATTTGAAATAGGGCTAAATACAGTTTATTACATGAAGTACTATCATATTTATGATTAGATCCCCAAAGAATTTGGGTTTACACTTTACTACATTAAGTGTCTAATTTGATACAATTTAGCTCGCTCAATTTCAGAATCCAACCAAAATTGACCGGAATACCTAATTTTTTGGCCAGATAAGAATTGTATACGATTTAACTGTATAGAATATGGGGGTAATAAAACTTATATTACATCAAGTACCACTAAATTCACAATTTACTACATCAAGTACCTAATTCGTATAAAATTTGTATAAATACTTATTTTGACGTATTAAATCTATATAAATCCTTATAAATAATTATTATATGTTAAATTATTAAAATTAAATATTAATACAAAGATTACCAAATTTAATTATTTTATTTTAGAATTTAAAAAAAGACTTAATTACCAAAAAAATTTAAACATACAAATTATATTTTTAACACGAATAACATTAAACTTTTAACCAATTGACAAAAGTGCCCAAAATTTAATTAATTAAATAATACCCTTATTATATTGGAAGAGCATACAAAAGTAGGAGGAAAAATTTGAAGAATAAAAAAATTACCCATTTGCTCTCTGTCCTCTCTCCCTCTTCCTCTTCCTCTTCCTCTTCCCTAGTCCTTCAAATTGTTTTGTTCTTTCAACTTTGGAAAATTCAGCGCCTTGGATTCTGTCCAGTAGTTGTGATCGACTTATGCAGAAAATAACTTGAAATTTTATGTTGATTCAAAGATTTTTTTGACGGAAAAAGGCTGAATATCGCCATTGAATGAGGAGATGAGATGGTGTAAAAAGTGAGTTGCAAAGAGAGAAGGTACATAAGACGACATAGGTAATGTATTTTGAATTTGGAAAATGAGTTATTTTTATTTTGTTAAAAGATTCTTCAAACAAATAATAGTTAATTAGTTTATCCAACAACACTTTCTTTCCGTCCGTTTTCTGTTTTATTTTTCAAACAAACAATAGTGAATACATATATTGTATTTATAAAAAAAAATTAATTTTAAATTTTTATCTATAATTTAACAAATTGTTAGTATAAATTTTACAACTTAAATCTTGCAAATTATAAATTATATCATAAATTATAAATTTTACGCCTTAAATTTTACAAATTATTTCAAAACTTAAAATTTATAAATTGTATTTAGAATTTTATTTATAAATATTTATAATTTTAAATTGTATTTATAATTTTATACTTTGTATTTCTACTGTATTAGTAATTTTGTTTTAAAGGGCTAAAAATTATTATATTTATAATTTTAATTTTTTTTCCTTTGGGTGCCAAATTATGACTATGGTGGTACTTTATGTAACAGAACTGCAAATAGCCCTTTTTAAAATTAAGTCAAGCCGTATATTTATACGGTAAATTGGTATTAAATACACAAAGCCTAATCAGATTCTTTGGCGATCAGGTATTCCGGCCAATTTTGATTGGATTTAGAAATTGGAGGCTAAATTGTATCAAATTAGGCATTTGATGTAGTAAATTATAAGCCCAAATTCTTTAGGGGTCGAATTATGAATTTGATGATACTTCACGTAACAGAAGTATAATTAGTCCTTTGAAATATAAAATGTGGTGACTTATTAAAAGGAGTAAAATAAAATATATTAAATGCGGAGATTCGACGCACCCAAATTAGCAACAAAAAAAAAAAGATTCAACACACCCAGATATATGTAAACAACGGGAAAAGATGTGCCCACAGATAAGAACGATACGGAATGAATAAGGGTGTAAACGAGTCGAATTGAAACAAACAGAGAATCACTCGAATTCGACTCGAAGCGTTAAATTCATACTCGAATTCGAGTCTATTAGGCGATATTTTAGGACTATAATATTTTAGATATTATTATATTGTTAGGATAGACTTATAGTTTCCATCATTCACTCTTCCATGATTATCTCCAATAATTATGTAATGGTTATCTCCATGATTATCTCCTTGAGTTAGGTAATATGTTAGTCACCCATCTTATCTTATATTAGTATAAATATCTCCTATCTTCTCAATGTAAACAATAGAGATAATTATCAAGTTATTATCTATGCAATTATCTATTCTCTCAATTCAATATTCTCTCTCTAATATGTTGTTCTAACATGGTATCAAAGCCATAAGGCTAGCAACATTTGATCCTCCCTTTCCTTTCTTCTATCTACCGTTGCATATTTTCTAAATTCCATTCGTTGTATCTTTGTTTAGTCTAATTTTCTCTCTAGATCAGTGTTCCATCAATAAATACCCCTGTTACACATTTAGTCTTCTTCATACGATTCCATGGTGGAAAATCAATTCTCTCCATACTCAGATTTTCACTCTTCTCCATACGATCCCAAATGGTGGCTTGATTTTCCCTCTTATGATTGTTCTAATGAATCACAAGACAACTTTTGTGATCTTTCTCCACAATTTTCACCTCTCATGTCGATGATGATAGTGCCTCCACAAATGATGCTTGTGAGTTTTCCCAAAATTGGTATGTTGATGATCTTTTGGATCAAGTGTACTCTCTTCAGAAACTTCCTTCTCAATCCGTGAAAAATTATATCTCCGAGGCAAAATCTCTCGCCTATGCTCTTACTCACGCCGGTGAACCGATCGATGAAATTAAACTCATTGATTGCATTATTGATGGGCTTGATGATTCTCTTAGTGACTTCTACAAGTACTATTATGAGATAAATCCGTCTTTATCTTTAGATTTGCTCTCTCATATGCTTCTTGATAATGAAAAATTACAATATATTCATTCTCTTTCTCCACGGTGTGATATCTCACATGCTCATTCTCCACCAACAGGATATTCTGATGAGCACTTGTCTACTTCTGCCCAATCCAGACAATCTGTGTATCAATCCAAACAGGCTGATCCGTCTGTATCAGAAGTAAAAGTAGATGTAATCAGACACCCTGACCCGTCTGCATTCCCCCAATTTTCTCCAATTGCTTATCCTTTTTCACTTGCCACTTCTCCACCATCAGGAACCAAGAGCAATATTGTTATTGTTTCCTCTATATCTATACAATCTGCAAGACTTGCAACTGATGGATCTCTAATGCATTTCCTTCTCTATGGTTCTCATGTTCCTACCTCTGCTACTTTCTCCTCCAAAGTTGGGCAGTCATGATCTGCAACCATGGATACTTCAGACATCATGCTTTCACAGTCCAAGTGGACATGCCCACCACCTATTCAACATATGCCACCTACCTTTCTTTGGTTGGATGTTATTATTATGCATGCTACATCTTTGTTCAACCTCTCATAGAAGTTGTCCGTGTTTTCTCTAATTCGAGGAGTTGTTATTCTGTTAACTCTTCACTTACATGGATGTTCAACCAAGTGCAAGCTCAAGCTTCGTTTCCCTACGTTTCGCTTGTGGGGGCGTATTAGGCGATATTTTAGGAATATAATATTTTAGATATTATTATATTGTTAGGATAGACTTATAGTTTTCATCATTTACTCTTCCATGATTATCTCCAATAATTATGTAATGGTTATCTCCATGATTATCTCCTTGAGTTAGGTAATATGTTAGTCACCCATCTTATCTTGTATTAGTATAAATATCTCATATCTTCTCAATGTAAACAATAGAGATAATTATCAAGTTATTATCTATGCAATTATCTATTCTCTCAATTCAATATTCTCTCTCTAATATGTTGTTCTAACAGAGTCGAATTCAAATTGTATTTGAAAAATTCAACTCAGATTCAACTCTACTCGAATATTTATTACTCGAAATTAATCCGACTAGGATCAAATTATATTCAAACTATTCACGAACTTTAAATTCAAGCTCGAAGTCGAGTATCAACATAATAACTATCTTTATAATAAATATAATTATAAATTGAATTTTTTATTTTACTTAGAAATAAAAAAATATTTACTATTACACTTTACAAATATAAAATCCAATTAAAATTAAAATTAAAAAAAATAATAATTAATTATCCTAATTTGATTTGATTTTGTATATATTAGAAGAGAATGTGTCTGAGTATCTAATCGAATCTGTATCGATCAAGTATGTATTGAATGAAAATCGAGAATTCAAGCACTTTGAATCTTAAACGAGTCGAGTATAACATTGTTCAGATTCTACTCATATTTTTATTCGAACTACTTTTTATGCTCAGATTTAAATTATATTATTAACGAATTCGAGTTTTGCTCGTATATTTTCAAGTTAAACCTGAATCGAGTCTGAATTATTTAGTTCGTTTACAACCTTAGTTATATGTAGTTGGGGATTAATAAAATTTGGTTAGCAATAGTTCGTTCTTTGTTTATTGCGATGTCCCTCTCTAGAGTCTTCGAGGAGTAGTTTGTGGGGCCAATATGGATGTTCATTTCATATCTTATATGCGGGCCAATCTTTTCCTATTGATTACATATAAGGCTGTAAAATGAACAAAAAATTTGGATTCGATTCGTATTCGCTCGACATTACTCGTGATTTATTTTGGGATGGAACAACCCAACAATCAATACTTATATATAAAACCAGCAAAGGCAATCTTCAATTGAAAAACTCAATGAGTCAACTCTTAATTAATTAAGAGTTAACTCGGTTAATTTGGTAACTCAGTTGGCTTGCAAAAGTAATCGTTCAGTCTCTTTGGATTTTCGCCTCGTCTTCCACTTCTGCGCTCTTCCTCTTCCGCTTCTAACTAAAGGTTCATCTGTTTACCGCTTTCTCTTCATCTCTAGTCTACTTCCGAATTGATTCATTTTCCTCCTCCACTATCTCTCGATCCGTTTACCTCTTTCTCTTCATCTCCAGTCTACTTCCGAATCGATTCATTTTCCTCCTCCGCTATCTCTCGAAATTCTTTGTATTAGAGTTCGTTCTCAAACCAAGAGTGGGTGGAATTAAAATTCTGTAGCCAAACTCTAGCGAATCACGGTATAAAGAGTAAGAGAGAAGATGTTAAGGGTTGCATATTGGAGGAGGCTCTCTTCTTCTCTGCCATGGCGTTCCAGTCGAGTCTTTTTCTCAAGCTATCCAAGCAATGATGTCCATTCATTCACCGATGACTCCATATCCATTCTCTGTTCATTACCCCATCATTTTCTATCGGTTTTGTTTTCCCTAATTCATGAACACTTTGTTTTCTATATCTGAGATTTCTTTATTTTGCCCCTATATCTTCCTATAGCAAGCCCTAATTTCTCAAACTCATCCATAATTTCATCAATTTCAGATTAGTTATGAATGCTTCGACGGGAAGATTTCGAGCACAAGGTACCAATTGTTATTTTCATTATGTTATGTTTTTACTTGGTATATCATATATGACATTTGAGAATAAAGTACAAATTTGAAGCTTTTACAAAAATTGCAGTTCAAATTGTGATTATGCAAAATTTGAATTTCATTATTGTGAAGTTTGGATTTTTGTGAGGTCTTTGGTTGCCTGATGAATTAAGGGAGAATCAGAAAGAAAGAAAAAAGTACATTAATTTTAACATACTTTAGTTTTTCTCTATTTCTAACATCTTCTGATGATGCACAAAATGGACTTTGTACAAACACCAATCAAGTAATTATAAATGCGATAATTAAAGTAAAAAATAAGATAAGTGTTAAAGTGGTTCAGTCAAGTTGACCTAGTCCACTGTTGAATGGCTATAGTCGTCTGACACTTTATATTATATGGGTTGGAGAGAATACAAGGAGCATAAGCTTTCTAGATACAAGAGTTCGTTGCCCCCAGTGATGGTAAGGCATTCTATTTATAGTGGCCGTGACGGTTTTGGGGTGAGCACGTAACCACTACTTTAGTGGAACTCCCAACTTCTTCCTAGCGTGTAAGGTGATGTACGTGCTCTCAGTGAGGTCCGGAGACGAGGCTTGACCACTTCACGACGTGGGCGTGTTCAATTAACCCGACTATGATGGATCATATTTGTTGGGCTCGCCAGACCTCTTGAGCTTGGGCCTATCATACGGGCTTATGAGATGGGCTGGATCTTTGGACTAGACCCATAATTTGCCCCCCAATGCTCTGCGTCTAACATAACTTAGAGAGGAGGGCATTCGGCTTAAATTCAGATTTCTGACAAAACTAGATAAAAACTTCAGGAGGCCAAAACATGCGCTTCGGAGGCTTTTTCTGGCTTTTAATAGCATACATCATGGCCGTAGGAGATAAATTTTGTAGAGCTCGTCGATACGGCCGTTTTGATATATTACGGGCCCCGATCGGAGTTACGGATCAAAAGTTATGACTTAAATAGTAAAAGTACCTTTAAATTCAAATTCCTTTTGACTTTTGACTCTCCCCTTTTCAAATAAACCCTTCTGGTTTATAGGGCTCCTTCTCCCTCATTTTTGAAGAACCTGGGTCTTAGATTTGGGGGTTTTGCATCCTGTTCTTCATCTTACTTGTTCCATAGCGATTAGAAAAATTCAATCCCAGAAATCTCTTAGTGAGGACTTTTCAATGCCGAATAAAGGAAGAGATAGCCATGGGAGTGGACTGACCGATGAAGTGAGCTCCCAAGTGATTACCATGGTGGATAATTCCGTGCGCGGCGTTGCCAGAAGTGCAGATCTGTTTGAGCTTTGTCGCGGAGCTGGACAGGGGAGATCTGGGCGAGTCAAGCGGTGCCTCAAGCGAGGCTAGAAAAGCTTGGTAATGCGGTGGGCGTGCCTTCGCTTGTCGATTTACTGCGCAGTGAGCAGGCTAGAAGTCTTCTTTGCTTTATTTAAAGGTCGGAAAGCGTAAGAGTTCAAAGCAATTTTGTTGTCGAATTGTTTGGCGTTGTCACTGACAATGGCGTGGGGTATGCCGAAGCGACATACTAGATTCTTCCAAATGAAATCTTTAACCTTTGCATTTGTGATTTTTGCTAAGGGTTCGGCTTCAGCCCACTTGGTAAAATAATCAACTGCTACGACTACAAACTTGCACTGTCCTTTGCTTAGAGACAACGGGCCTAGGATGTCGATGCCCCATTTGGAGAAAGGCCATGGACTTGAAATGGTCGTTAACTCTTCTGGTGGTTGTCTGGGTATAGTTGCGAAGCGTTGACACTTGTCACACTTCCTGGAGAACTCCTGGGCGTCCTTTACCATAGAAGGCCAGAAGTAACCTTGCCTGAGCGCCTTGTGGGAAAGGGATCGTCCTCCAGAGTGGTTCCCACATATTCCCTCGTGGATCTCTCGCAGGGCATAGTGAGCTTCTTCGGGTGAAAGGCATCGGAGCAATGGCAAGGAATAACCCTTCTTGTATATAGTGTCCTGCAGAATGGTGAACTTAGAAGCTCTTATTCTTAGCTTCCTGGCTTCTGAAGGGTTATCCGGCAATACACCTTCTCGGAGATATGTCATCATCGAGATCATCCAGTTTGATTCGGCCGATGCGCAGTTGACACTTGTGATTCTCGAGTCTATCGTATTTGGTTCGAACTGGTGACCAATAAATACTGGTCCTCTTGGTGGGGTTTCCAAGGATGAGGCAAGCCATGCAAGTGCATCGGCGGCCATGTTGTC